>CAUOPZ010000249.1:5000-117500 GCA_963457665.1 Thysanoteuthis rhombus | reverse complement strand
ACATAGAATTAGGTATAGAAACAGTAATAAAATATCCAGAAGAGATTTACAAACATTTAGGAATTAATGAAGGAAGTGGATTCCAACATGCCAGTATAAAAGGAAAAGTTAAGAGTGCTTAAGAAAAGTGTGTGCAGTAATGGAAACTAAGCTGAATTTTAAAAATTGAGTTAAAGCCATCCATTCGCTTGGTATTCCTGTTGTGACGTATAGTTTTAACATAATTAATTGGAATCTAGATGCGACTGGAAGAATTGACACAAAAATCAAGAAATTACTACGTACCTCAGAACACACCACTCGAAAGCAGATACTTGTCTCTATTTACCGAGGAATGATGGTGGTAACGGAATGGTGCAACTCGAATTGACATACAAAACACAACAATAGGATTACACCAACCTAAATAAGAAACTTGGATAATGGAGAGTATCTGCTGAATATAGGTGTGAGAAAGATGAGACAACATACAAAGGAGCAGGGCCATAAATAGCTAGAGTTAAAATGGGGATAGAGACCTCTACACGAGCAATACGCTCTCCGGAGCAAATACGTTGATGTAGATTGGCGAAACACCCAACAATGTTTTCTGAGTAGTTGATTGAAAGCAAACGGACGGATTCATACTAGCTGCTCAAAGGATGTTTTTTTTTATTGCAGGCCTGATATGGAGGAATTGAATTAAGGAGAATATATTATTTTGTATAGAATCAAGCAAGTAGCCATTAGATGTTAATTTACGATGCAGGGATACTGAAATGTATTGATTACATAATGTTTGGTTACTTTGAAGACCAAAACGTAATTACTGGAAACGGGGGTTCAGAGTTGTGGCGCATGCAGAGTTTCTGAGACGATGAGACCATCACATTTAGATCATCAAGTAAATTCGTGAGCCAGATCATGACACTGATAAATGCAAATGACCGAGGACTTAATATAAGTCATAGAAAATCGTAACCAGTCGATAGGTATAATGGAGTCTTGCAAACCGGAGCTAGCCCTCCACTTGGCGAGGATGCTGGGAGTGAACAATAATAAGTGGAAGGATTTTTTTTTCATAGCTGAAGAGCTAAAGGAAGTGATGTCATTAGATATGTGGTTAGTTTTCAAGGTTGATAGATGATTGATTAATTGATTTTCGTATTATTTTAAATCAGAAATAAAATAGGGTCACTACGAAACTGGCTATTTTTAAAGAAAATTTATCCAGAACTTTTTACTAAAATCTTCACTGCCATTAAAAATTTTGATAATTTTTAATGGCTTTTTTTCTTTTTCTTTTTTTTTTTAAAGAAAATTTTATCTCTATTCTAAAAAAAACTATTGTTTATGATGGAGTCATAAATATTCTTTTCGTTAATTTGTTAATTTTTTTTTCAGTTCATCTTGTATTGTATATATGCAATGGCGGCGAATGGGACCCGTGGATTTCAGGGTGCCAGAGCATTGGGAGCACAATATATCCGATGTACATTTTGCTAGAGGCTGCAACCATGCTGTTCTCGGGGAATTTTATCAATATCATACAAATAATTTTAAAATGGCAATTCTATTTATTCCGATTTTATTCATCTTGCTGTTGCTTCAAATGTTAGTTATATAATATTTTTCATGGATATCAATGAAGTAATCGACACTTCCGATGTTTTATAAAAAAACGTTCAAATGTGACCTTATTCATCGAATCAACTTATTGTCATTTTTATGTCATTGTTTTACCAAAATTCCCAGGACTTTGATTTGTTGGAGTTTTTGAACAGGGTTTCTGATAGCTGAAAGCATAATTTAGTTGCTCTAACGTGTGGTCTTCTTTTTCAAATGATTATTTGAAACACACACTACCAAAATGTCGACCCCACCAAAAAAAAATTTCTATGAGATCCTTTTTGCAACAAACAAGTGTTATAGATCAATGAACAACACAAGCCACGAGTAACCAGTTCGAGTTCGAAAAGTTCTTAGAAATTACTCAGTGAGAAGTGAAGCAAACCAACAAAAAAAAAGGAAGGCATTTGGTCGAGATGATATCACCGCTGGCCTACTCAAAAAAGCTGGTAAAGTCATCGTGAAGCAACCAGCCATTCTATTCAACTTTTGCCTCAAACAGTAAAGTCGCTATTGGAACACTCCAATCATAACATATCTAAACAACTATAGACCCATAAATCTACTCAGTTGCCTCTACAAATGCTTTACCTAAGTGATCATCAACCGAATCGCGAAAACATGTACGAAAACCAACCACGAGAGCAGGCTGGCTTCAGACGAAGCTACTCAACCATTGACCATCTCCATTTGGTAAATCTGCTGAAAAAGAAAGCAGTGGAATCTAAAATACCATCCGTTGTAGCATTTGGTGACTTTGAGAAGGCCTTTGACTCAGTGGGAACCCCCACTGTCATTGATGCTATCATTCATCAAGGCGTACACCCCATATATGTCAGGGTCTTGCAACATATCTACCGACACAGCAGTTTCCTTTAGCTGGCTAAATAATGATGTAAAGTGCCCTGTCAGCCGGAAAAATGGGTAAGACAAGGTAATACCAGCACATCCAATCTCTTCAAACCTGTCCTGAGATGATCTTCCGACACCTAGACTGGACAAATAAGGGAATTAAGATAAACGACGATTGCCTAAGTAACTTGAGATTTGCTGGCGATATCATCCTTCTTGTTGAGAACCTTCATAATCTCCAAATAATGCAAGACAAACTGAAAGCAGGACAGTTGGTCTTTGCATGAACTTCAGTAAAAAAAAAAATATCATGTACAACATGCAGCGGACTAAGACACAACGATTGAAATCGAAAATGCAGAACTGAAGAAAGCAGATCACCACGTATAACTAGGACAACGAATCTCCATAAAATCTTCAGAAGGAAAAATCAACTGAAGAATCGTTTTAGGTTGGCAAGCTTTTTGGAAGAGCTAACTCAACCTTCAAGAACAAAAAAATCCCATTAGCTCTAGGAAGAAGTGTATACGACCAATGTATACTTCTAATTGTCACCTATGGAGCTGAAGCTTAAATAAAAGATTCACCCTCAAACTGAGATCCATGCAATGTGCACTAGAGAGGATCATGACCCACATCACATGGAGAAATTGTATGGCAGCATTAGAGAAAAAGTAGAAGTCAGTGATATTATAGGATCCATTTGAACAATTTTATGACAATGAGCTGGTCATATTGCCAGAGTAGTAGAAAACCGCTCGACATCACAGCATGGGTCCCCAAAGATCATATGCGAAACTGTGGCGGGCAAAACTAAGATGGCGTGACAAACTGGACATTTTCAGAAAGTGTTGGCTTCGCAACGCTCAAAATAGGTGTGGTGAATCTTGAGGAAGGTCTCTATCCAACTACAGACACTAAAAGGATCATATGGAGTAATTTTTTTTATTGGAAAGCATTCCAAGAAAATAGATTCATTCACCGGGTCGTTTGTATTCTTTTTAAAATATTTTAATTTATAAACAGTAACTGCATCAAAAGTGTAAGCATCACACATTCATTTAGAGGTTCGTGATCTTGAAATGTTTTGTCAAATTATTCGGTTGAATAATTGGTTAAAAATCGACCCTGAGATTTTTTTCTGATTAACTAGTATTCTTAAAGATTGGGTTGGTTTGCATGCAGACCGAGATTAAATCCGACATAGCGGATTTAAAATTCACTTTGGTAAACATGCAATGGAAGTCGCATCCGTTGTTATACTTATTGATCCCTCAACGTTACGTTTTTGGGAGTAACTAATTAAGCCCTTTGTTTCAAAACATTAAATTAGATGTAATATGAAATAACGTTTATTATGATCCATCATAATACCCTATATAGAATAAACTACGTGTATCATGATACGGTTCTGAAGATAATAAGAACTAGCTAAATATCAAAATCATAGCTTGAGGGGAGATGGTGCTTGATCAACACTGCTGAGGAGTCATTTTGATATAACTTTTGTTTTCAAATCCTGAAAAGATTACAAAAATAAAAGAAAACAAAACATCGTACCATTATATCAAATTCCGAGTAAAAAATAAAACTGTTTGAAAAGCTTACATGGAATACATTGACAGATATTTGGGGAATAATTAACTGAAATGATATAGATCTGTTAAATACCTGTTGAAGTAATTCATGTAAGTTTTTCAAACAGTTTTATGTTTCACTCAGAATTGGAAAATATGGTATTATGTTTTTTCTTTTATTTTTATAACCTTTTTGTGATTTAAAAACAAAACAGTTATACAGAATAAACAATTAAAGAAAATGGGACATTTAATTGTTTATTCTATTTTTGCTGTCTAGGGCAAGTGATACATCAACTGTGTAATGACAGGAAATCATTTCAAATAAGTGTTTCTATATGATATAATGCAATTTCTGATCATTCTGTTGGGTCATATATAAATTTCTTAATACGTGTATATGTATAGTGAGGAAATGTGAATTTAGTAGACAATTCGGAAAATGAAAGTTAGAAAGAGGGATTAATCTTGCAACTGCATTAAAACTTTAGAAAGTTTTTATTACTTTTCTTTATTAAATTGTAGGTATCTACCTTTTCGTTTATTTTTGTTTTTATTTCGATACCTACGAAGTTATATATTCTTTGTAAAAAAAACAAATAGTCTTGATTCAACAAACTTTTCATTATATAAATACCTTTAAATTTATTTTTTTAACGAAAAAGTTTCTGTTTCGTTATCTATTCAAAAAATGTTTTTATGTAGTTATCCTTGATTTCATTGATCAAAAAATTTGATTTGTATGTTTAAACTTCAAAAGTATGTTTGTAGTTAGCACTCCCCCCTGAAAAGAGTCGGGCGCAAAAATACCGGATGCAAATATCCAGAAACGTCACTTTCAATACTTTTTTTAAAACATTTTCTATACATTTTTCAAATACCGCGATAATCGTGATATGGAAGTTCCTTACTATTTTGTTTCTCTCTCTTTGTACTCTGTAGTCATTGTTTGGCACGATGGATGGAAAGAGAGGGTGCAGTTCTGCAGCATAGTTACATCTTATATTGAATCCCCCCAAATACGTGTTCTCGAATAATGATTTCTGGAACTCATCACAGTACTCCGAAGCTTACTTAGTCTGCTGCTTACATTTGCACAAAATTCTATGAAATTCATTTAATAAACTTTTGAAGATATGCTGTATAGCATCAATGCAGGGGATGTGATAGTCAAAGCTTTCTGGGTCCGCCCTGACTTTTTTAAAAATAATTTAAACACCACTAAATTAGTCCATTGCCTACCCTTCCACAAAACTCCACTGAAATTTATCGATAACTTTTTTGAGATGCAATGGATCTGCCCTAAAATGTAAACATCCACCTTCAAGTTCACTGTCTACACTTCCATCGAATTTCGCTGAAATTCAGTGACAGCTTTTAGAGATATTGGGTTATATACATATAGCTACGATGACTGAAACGTTTCTGGGTCAACCCCAAAATATAAAATCACAAAATTTCCCGGGATACTTTCGGAATTTATGAGTTGTATACACGTAGATACTATGCAGGGATGGTGACTGTGAAAATTCCTGGATTGACGGTCTCCATGGCAAAATCTTCATAAGAAATCAGTACCCATGAGTCATCAAACTTGCACCAAGATCATGTACTGTCTTCGATTTGTGGAAGAGAAGAAATTTAATTGATAAGAATCTAGAATCTTAAGTTCGAAAAAGGCAATTTTGGGAGGCAGGTTTTTCATCGTTTGTTGAATAAGTCTATCACTTTGGCCCAGCAATTTTTTTTCTTATTAAAGTCACAATGAGTAAATTGGAGGTAAAGAAGCATAGGAGGATAACCTTTTGTCATTGATAGGATTCTATGATCAAGTGCTTCGAGTAATCATTGATAAAAAGAAGATATGAGATAATTCACGAAACGCAGAAGCTATACTAATATTTGAGCCTTCTGTTTGTTTAACCGTGTCTAAAACTACACGGACCACCCACAAAACATCAACTTGTGATACAGGCTAGGTGAAAATGACATCAGGGGTCGTTTAATCACTGGTTCTGAACATTGGAAACAAATGATTTTTATATCAGAATTTCCAACTATCATTGTTTCTAATAGCACAAAGATTTCTCAATGTAATCAATTTTTACATAAGTTCTTTTGTCACAGATCACCTTTTCTCAGTGAAATAGTTACGAAACAGTAGTAAAAGTATTACCTCAACACACACGCACACACACTCACACAGCCTGAACCGGGGCCCAGATCAGTTATAAGTTTTGTCCGCTACCATTTTCGTTTTCTCAAAAGATTTAGTCTAAATCAAATCATTGAGAAAGGAACCAGGTTGGTAGGTGAAGCGTAGATCTATTAAAACACATGGTGGTGTATGTCACAAATACCACTACTACTGAATATGATCATTGTTCTAATCATAAAAACGGAAATAATTATCCTGTTATTTTTTCTTCATTTGATGAAGTAATGTTAATCATTCTTAATTTTTGCCTGCTTTTTGCCTTAATCTTATCTTTTTTTTTTGCTATTTTCATTAATCACAATTCAACTAAGGCCATCAATCTACGACATATGAGAGTGAATAACTTGCACAGATCTGAAGAACAAAATTTATTTGCTCTGTAAATTATATGTTCCCTATATTGTTGTGTGTAAGAATAAATAAATAAAACAACATAACTTTCTCCGTGTTGTCAAATGTATTTTATGTTTCCCCTGACAACACAGGGTTTCACTGCTAGTGACGACCCCATTTATCTGTTTTATATATTGATTTGAATACAATGAAAAGAATAGATTAAAGTGTAACAGCATTTCATTTTAAAAAAATAAAATTCAAATTCAGAATATGATTTTCAAGTCCAAATTTTACTTTTGTAGAGTTCCTGCCATTGATGCAACTAAGTATTGTATATATCATTTGTGCTACTAATAATAAATCATTATAAACGTCTAATTGATCTTTATCCTTGTTGGTTGTTCCGAATCAAACCGTGGAATTTCCATGGATTAATGCTTATAAAGTAAAAAATTTCTTGATTGAATTTCATTTTTTTAAAAAGCCAGTGTTTGCAACCCATATTAAAAATCTAACATCACGTTATTTTTGAAAAAAAATTTTTTTTCATGAATAAGAGCTCTGTAACTGCCTGCATTTATAAAGAAAAGGAAACGAACTATTTCATGGATCCTTTCTTCCTACTCCACGTTTTAAAAGAATATTCAAATGAAAAATCTACGTGATTAACTATTACTTTTGAGTGAGATACAACAAGATTTCAACAGAGGATACTAAAAAAATTCACTGAGAGCTGGGCAAGACGAAGACAGAGGTCTACGTATCACCTACTCCTGAAAAGATCGAGGAAATCTGGAAAAGCAGCAAGACACATGAAAGCTACGTTGATCCAACAACAGCAGGATCTGTACAAACACTTAGAGTTGCAAAAGAAATCCACACCACAGAGACCACTGCTGCCATTAACAAATTTTGAAAAACCGAAAGCACCAGAGATAGACAGAGTAGATAATTTCTTGACCAATAACCCAGGATCCATGCACCTAAAATGACATCATCAGGAAT
Organism: Thysanoteuthis rhombus; assembly: GCA_963457665.1. Lineage (NCBI taxonomy): Eukaryota > Metazoa > Mollusca > Cephalopoda > Oegopsida > Thysanoteuthidae > Thysanoteuthis > Thysanoteuthis major. The sequence goes on along the minus strand of CAUOPZ010000249.1, from coordinate 109,904 downwards.
CCTGAGAAATGTCCTTAATTGACATAAGGGTCACGTACCCGCACCAAATTACAGAAGAGGCTCACAACCAGAAAAACTACAGGCCCATAATCTGCCTACCAACAAATTGCAAGATAGGAAGGCATTTGAAAACGTGCTGTATTGAGAACGGCTGAGATCATAGAATTATTCTATATCAGTGGAACTGGATGAGAGTATAATGATTTGTCCTCAGTTTTTGTCCCTTGCGCAGATTTCAAAAATTGTGGGAACCACAACGTCACTTTAGGGGTCTTAATCGAAATTTTAGATCCAAGATGGCTTCCCCTATGTATGTAATCAGATGATTATTTATTTATAATGGTCATTTTATCATTGATAATCAGTCCATATTGCTGATTTTAGGATTGAAAATACTTTGAATGATCTCAGCCATTAGAAAACCACCCAAGAACAGAAAAGTCGTCGTTACAAATTCAAGATGGCCACCGTTGAATATTGATATGATTATTATTTTACTTTTATCAATCAAACTAGCTCTTCACACTTTTCCAGCAAGTCTAAGCTACAAACTGGGACATCCGTGCACAAAAAGTGGCACCTATATATATCCCTCAGAGGGCTATTCAACACTTGCAGCACTGCACAGACTAGATGTAGTGCCATTAAACATTGATATTTCCAGATTTGATGCTTGTGGCGTCAAGGGCACACTTAGAATGCACAAAGCCCAATAGTAAGTGAATAAATGAATGGTTTTTTGAATCCATGTTTCAATATGGACAATCCAATGCAAAAGTCAGTGCTAAGTATATCTGATATGTTTAAGCTGTAAATGTTAATGTGACATTTTCATAAGCTTTAATGTATTTTCCAAGTTAAAAAAATGTGCGTGTGACACTGATATTTCAACTATTGTATAGGGTGGACGAAAAGCCGCCGGACACTTTTTATCTTTTAATGCTTAATGTAAAAAATTTCATTTTAAAGGAAATACAATAGAGTATAACATTATGTTATTTCTAAAGATGGGAGATACTGACCAAAACATTTTTGCTGGCTGCTATCTTAAATTTCTATTTTTTGATTGGCATGTTTCCTGCTATTTATGAAATCAGTATACTTCATCTCTAGACAAAATTTCATGCTTTCTTCTGGAAGTGGACAGATCAGCATGCCACATATCCTCTCCACTGTATCGAGAGAATATATCAAACAATAAAATTAATCACAGAGAGCATGAAAACCCGGAAGATCACCTTAAATCAAAACCATGAAGATTACATCCCTAACATCAAGACTGATCAACACCAGAAGTGGGATCTTCCAAGTAGGCTCACTATCACCCTGCCCTTCTGCCTTGCACCAGCGCCACTAAACAACCCACTAAACTGCAGCAATTGCTGATATACTTATCAAAAAGGCAGACTACGTAGAGGACCTGAAGATGTTTGCCACTGACGAAAATCAACAAAAGGGCAGTTCATCATTGCCAAAACCTTCAGCAGCGACATCAAGATGGAGTTCGAGAGTTAAGTATGCCAAAAGCCACCCCAGTGGAGGAAAACTGACCAGAACTGCAAACATAGACCTTGACATTAAAACCATGATCGAAGAACTCAACCATGATGGCACATACAAGTACCTAGGAGTGAACGAAGGCAATGGTATACAACTTTCAACTATGGAGACGAATATCCAGAAAGAGCATTACAGGTGAATGCGTATGATACTGAAAAGCGAACTCAATGCAGTTGATAGGCTTAAAGGAAGAACTTGGTGTCCCTGTAACCCCAACAATTGAATAAGAGGCGACCACCATTTATGCCAAGCGAGTGAAGGAAAAACAACACAGCCAACAACAACTGCAGAAAATCTGCGTAGGCAAATAGAAAGAGGCTGACATAGACCATATCGTCTCAGGCTGTCCGGAATTGGCAAATACCGAGTACATTCACTGGCACAAGCTAGTGGTATACCGGCACTAAAAGATGAAAGCAGACAAAACCGACGTCATTATCAAGGACAGGGAAGAAAAGAGGAGCATGCTCACCGAAGCAATACCATCCGAGAGTAACACCTCTGTGGAAATTACGAAGAAGCTGTCCAAATGCGAAGCAAAATGTTGGATACCTAAACAACACCAGTTGTCATTGGAGCTCAAGGACTCATGATGAAGGGAACATAAAAGTTCACCGACCATATCCCAGGTAACCTCAAAATCTACGTGGTCCAAAAGATTGCCCTCCCCGGAAGAACCGATACACTACGTGAAATTCTGTCGATGAAATAACAACTCTCCTACAGCGCCCTACAACCTTAATGTGTACCTAGCTTTATAGGATGCAAAATAAAGCATTAGAGAGAAGAACGCATTATTATTATTATTATTGTTATTATTATTATTATTAAAATTATTATTTGCAATCTCACACCAGTTGCCTGGTGGTAACTGCTGGAGTTTGAGTGACAGCAAGTCTCCTCAAGTCTCCAGCCCTTCTCTCCTAATGCTCATAGGTCACAGTAATACTGTGGTTTACAGTTTCACACCGGTTGCACGGTGGTCATTGCTGAAGGCTGAGTGACAATAAGTCTCTTCAGGTCTTCAGCCAACATCTCTTCTCTCTTTCGCCTATCATGTCAGTGCTGCAGTTTACATTTCCGCTTTCATTTCCCTTCCTTTGTTGGGTCACTATTAACATTTAACGTTGCAGTCTTTATATTTCTAACACTTTCCTCAGTATCCGTGCAGTTCCTAGCAGTGCTGTGGTCTGTACAGTCTCAATCCTTCCCCTTTTCCTGATCTCCTCCAGTCTCACCCTCAGTGTCTTTGGGGTAGTTCCCAGTGCACCTACAATGACTGGCACTACCCTAGCTTTCATGTTCCACATCTTCAGTTCTCTCGCTAGATCCTGGTATTTTTCCCGTTTTTCACTCTCCTTCCTCTTTACTCTATGGTCTGCAGGTGCAGCCACGTCTACTATTTGGCAGGTCTTCCTCTTCTTGTCTACGATTACCAAGTCGGGTCTTCTTGCCTGGATGAGGTGGTCGGTTTGGATGTCAGAGTCCTAGAGTAGTTCGTGGTTGTCATTCTCCAGGGCTGCCTCTGGTTTGTGCTGGTTCCACTTTTCCGCATGGTTGATTCCCATTCGTTTGCTCAGTTCCCAGTGTATCATCGTTGCTACTCTATCGTGACTGTGCTTATACTCCTTCTGGGCGAGTTGACTACATTCACTAGTTATGTGATTTACGGTCTCATTTCTTTCTTCGTATAGGCGGCACTTGCTGTTTGTCTGTCGATTTTTGTTTTTGTATAGTGTCCTAATGCTTTTGTTCTGAGCTGTTATGATGAGCGTATTATTATTATTATTATTATTATTAATTTTCACACCTGGAGACCAAGTGACAGCAAGTCTCCTCAAGTCTCCAACTCTTCTCTCCACACTTTCAGAGTCCACACCAGTTGCCCGGTGGTTATCGCTTGAGTCTGGGTGACAGTAAGTCTCCACCGATCTTCAGTCTTCTTCACATAGCTCTCTCACCTATCACAGCAGCGCTGTGGTTCGTACCTCCACCATCATTTGTGTTGTGTTATGCTTTTGTTTTTGCTCCTCTTTCCTCATCTCTTCTCTCTGTTAGGCCACTGCTGACAGTTGGGGTCGTAGATATATTTCTAGCACTCTCCTCAGTATTCATGCAGTCCTCAGCAGTGCTAGGATCGGTATAGTCTCGATCCTTACTTTTATCTCTAGTTCTTCCAATCTTGCTGTCAGTGTCTTTAATACGGCTCTGAGTGCACTTACTATAACTGTTACTACCCTGACTTCCTTGTTCTATACCTTCTTCGGCTCCCTTGCCAGGTTCTGGTATTTCCTAGCTCTTCACTCACTTTCCTGTTTCTATGGTATGCTGGCACAGACACGGCTATTAATTGCTGATTCTCTTCTCGTTCACGACTACTAAGTCTGGTCTTCTCGTTTGGATGGGGTGATCAGTTTGGATTTTTAAATCCTAGAGTAATTTGTGACTTCCATTTTCCAGGGCTGTCTCCAGATTGTGCTGATACCACTATTCTGTATGGCTAAATCTCATTTGTTTGCTCAGTTCCCAGTGTATCACTATTGCTACACTATTGTGTCTGTGTTTAAACTCCTTCTGGGCTAGTTGACTTCATTCGCTTGTTATGTAGTTTACGGCCTCATCCTTTTCCTCACATAGACGATATTTGCCGTTTGTGTTCTGTCGATTTTTGCTTTTATAAAGTTCGTCCTGATGCATTTGTTTTGGCTACCATGATGAGCGATTCCGTAACCATGCCTATGGTCTCTTGTCTACAACATCCTGTATCTGTCAATTAAATTATCCGCATAGCTTTTTTGGTTCCCCTTTCTCTTTCCTCGTTTGCTGTGTTGCTCTACTGTTTTCTACTTTTTTGTTATTTGTTGCACTGCTTCGGACACTCTTTCTCATGTCTTCACTATTTGCTTACACATACTTTTCTAGACCTGTTTTGGCCTCCCATACACTGTTTTCTATGCTGATGAGTCCTCTGTCACCTTCTTCACATACAGCATATCCGTGTCATTTGTGGGGTTTAAGGCCTTGTGAATTGTCATAAGCTTTCTTCTTCTTCGCCAGTCCATTGACCTAAGGTATTTTCTTTTTATTTTCTCTTTCATTTCTTCCTGTTTCATAACGTCATATTCGAGAACCCCCAGGTATTTATATCGGTCTTGTGCGGTCAGTGTTCTAATCTTTTTTCTGTCCGGGAGTACGATTCCCTCTGCTACTGCAAGCCTTCCGTTGTGCATTACCATTAGTGCGCATTTTCTATTCTGAACTCCGTGCCAATGTCATCACTGTATTCCTTCACTCTGGTTCATTGATCTTAAATATTCAGAGACATTCGAGTATGCAGCTGTGTTGAATCATGCTTTATGCTTTTTTATAGTCTATTCATCCCATTGCAACGTTATTCTTCCTTTTTCTTACTTTTTTCAAGATCATTGGGTCAGTGTAGTGCAAGTCATTCGCCCTCTTGGTTATAGTCTTATTCTTTCCATGGATATACGTATTCTCTCTGCTATCTGTCTGATCAAGATTTTCCACATCAGTGGTAGGCACGTGATTGGTCTATAGTTGCTTGCCTAGTCTCCTTTTTTTGGATGAACGTGGTTCTACTTCTGGTCATCCATTCAGGGACCTCACATTCTTTTAGGCAATTTCGTAGTTAGTGGGTGAGTCTGTCGTGCAGTGTGGTGAATTTCTTAAATCAATATCTGTGGATCCCATCAAGTCTTGGTGCTTTCTAGCTTGCTATTTTTTGAAAAAATGTTTCAATGTGGTGTCATTCAGGACTATTGGTTCTCCGTTGTCTATGTCCTTGAATTCTTTTTTTCATGCTCTCTAACCATTCTGGGGCTTTGTTGTGTCTTTTCGGGTGTCCCTATATACTGTTCCAAAAGTTCGTCTGTGTGACGTCCAGCTCTATAGTCTGTTTTTTTTTCTTTACTCAGATCCAGGTAAAACTTTCTCTTGTTGTTTAGGAATGTGCAGTTCTGGGTGTATTGGGTGGCACTTCGTCTATATCTCTTTTTTAGCTACTTTTCTCTGGTGTATCTCTTCCACTGCCTCGGGGACACCTTTTTGTTTCATCTTGCATTTGTCCCATGGCCTTACACGTGGCCTTTAATGTATGGTGCATTTCTCGATAGTCCTTCATCTCTCCGAAGTTGAGAGATCTGTCTTCCTAATCTTGTTTCTCAGTTGGATTTTCTCTCCTATTAATTGGGGTTCTTCCTTGTGATGTAAAGAGCTCTGTTACTATTTCGTGCCAGCGTACATTAGGTTGATCGTTTCGATTTGCTGTAGCAGGCAGTTGACATGTTCGGTTGTCCCTAAGAGTTGGCAGTATCGTTTTTTTTTCTTGCATTATTTCTTTTAAAGTTAGTATCTGAGCTTTCTCTTATTCCGTTAGGGTGTCAGCGTCACTCTCTGATGTATGCTTTTGTTAAGGGATTTGCTTGTTCTTTGGGTTTGCTTCAATTTTGTCGTTTACTATGTTCACTATGTTGGTCTTCTTCGACTAAGCCCCTTTCTTCTTTTTCTATCTTATTGTAGATCTTTTCTAGTTTTATTTCTGGGGGCCGTTTGTTTTTCAGAGTTTGTTCCACTTGATCAGCCAGACGCTGGCTCGATACCGTCACCGTGGATTTTGCCCTCCATGTATTCCCTATGACAACAAACAGATGGTTTGCTTTTGAAGTAACAATAATTACTAACCTGTTGTTTTCTCTTGTCCATTTTCTCTTCTTGTTCTGGCTAACTGCCAATCGGTGATGGCTATGTCCTACCTTGTTACCATTAGTGGAGCATGAGTTTTGGTTTTGGCCAAAAGTAGCTTAGTAACTAGCTGAAGTTTTGACCAGCAATCACGGGATGACGACTGGGTCCCCCCTGGTGGCTAACAGGGGAGCACCTGCCGGTTATGACACGCACATCTTGAATTTGTGTACTCCCAGCTAACTGAATTTGCCTTTTGCTTGCACAGGAATGGTTTCAGTGCAAGAATGTACAGCATCCTGATGAACTGATCTGGAGTGCTGAAGGGATTTCTACATGACTCTATTCACTTCCACCATCGAGCTGAGAGACGCGAATATCCTGGCCAAAACTAGCCGTGGACTAGATGGCCTGGAGAAAACGATGATAAACCCTATCGAAGGCTTTGGATTGATCTAATTTGATCAGCACGGCTCCGTTGTCGACTTTCTCAATGATCTTGCGTACCGTATGTTGTCTTGGATACCCCCCTTTTCACAGCAGAAAAAGACTGTTCACGGAAAATAAGACTATCCAACAGTCTTCAAGCAGTTTAGCAAGACCTCGGCCGAAATCTTTAACTCTGTTTTTAGCAGTGTTGTGGACCTGAAGTTATCTACCTTGTCCCCTCTAGCTTTGTCCTTGCGTAGCAATGTCACTGAGCCTCGAATACAGTTCATAGGGCAAGCCATTAATTCCAGGAATCTTCTCTGTCCCAACGTTCTTTAACGCATCCCAGATTTCATCTTCTATTATGAGCCCCTCGAACCTAGTTGATTCAGTCGCCTCGAAGCGAGAAAAGTCAGCTAAATAGGAGTCGAAAAACTGATCAGTTAGTGTAAAAACTGGCAAAAAGCTCCTGAAAGTTTGCTGGAAATACGTCGCATATACTTTCGTGTGTGGTCAAAAGTCATCCGTCCGGTGACATGACACTGGCGATATGTCGGCTTGACGCATCCCGAATTTCTTTTGCTCGCAGTTCAGTGGCCGTGAACGTCGCCTCAGTAGAGATCCTTTTTAACCTAGCTCTAACTACCAGAGTTTGTTCAATATTGATAAGCAAAGAGACCAACTCTACTTTATTTTCAATTTGTTAGAGTCCCTTCTACTAACCACCTGCTCTATTTGAAATTCAAATAGCTTTTGTGCTGCTAATCTCTCTAGGTTGAGTCTGAGACTGTATTCGGCAGCAAAAGACCTAATCTTATTTATAAGGTGTCCCCAGATTTTGTTCCCAAAGACCGCCCCTTACAAATCCTGCTTAATTATTAATGCCAACACTCATCCAGTAGGGATGTGTTGAATTTCCAGCGACCAGATTTGATAGGTTTAGACGTACCTAAATTTATTCGGACCCTGATAAATCTATGATCTGAATAAACTATGCAGTGAAAGCTTGGACATTCTAACAGCCTTGTGTCGACTCTCCTACGATCGATATAAGTGGAATGTTGCATAGTACTCGGGTTGCCACAATTTGTCCAAGTCAATCCTACTTTATTGGGATCTTCATTTCAGAGTTTATCGACAAGGTCTACCCTGTCGATCGAATCCCAGAATGGAATCACGTCAGAGTTGTTCGTATTTGTCCCTCTATTCCGCCCTTTGTCTATATCAGAATCAAGGGCGGCATTCCAATCACCCACTAAAACTATCCGCTTTGACGAAATTACAGATTAATCAGTTCGGCGAAAGAAATTGACTTGCTCAATGGCGGTCGGGTGCATAAACCCCAATCAGACGGTAAGTATCCCCTCTTATGGTAACGTCCACGACGCACAATCTGCCCACCAGGTCGGGCATGCTCAAGGGAACACGTCGCGTTTAGGCATAGTTCATCCCTCGAATAACTATCAAAGTATGCCGAGAAGAGTTTAAAATCCCAAGTCAGCAAACACTCATTGTCACTTGGAATAAAGTGCATCTCTTGGAGATATGCTAAAGAGTGAGAATCTCTCATTATCGGTTCACTGGTGTATTAGTGTATACAAACATACCAGGCGCCAGTACACTGAGGCAGGTCCTATGGCCTCCGTGCCCACCCAAGTTTTGACGGTACCGCCGTGGAACACGCCACTGGCGTGCCTAGGGAAGGTTAATTTACCTGCCCTATATATGGAAGGGTGCCAATATATGGGGACCCTTCGGGAACAATTTTTTTTTCATTAATGCGGTTCAGGATGATGCCAGGCAATCAGCTAAAGGCATTGTTTGCCTCCCTCAGCATATCTCATACCTGTCGTGTGCTATGACCGACACGGACCAAGGTCAGCAGGTTTTTTACTCTGGGGAAGATGGTTGAGTCCTTAACACCACGCTTACCTTGCTTGACAAAGCGGAAGTTGAGGAGGATCCTGAGCTCTTTTAAAGCCTGCTGCTACAACTTCTTGTGTCCATTCAAGTCCTCTGTTTCCAGATCTATACTATGTGTGCCCCTCTATTGTGTTTTTTCCCCTTTTTTCTGGATGGGCTGCGCCTCTTGGTCTCTTTTGGGAGGCCAATTGCGATGGTGTTTGAGGTGGGGTTGATGGCAGCAGTGGTGGTGAAGTTGAAGGAGGAAGTGTAGGTTTTGTTTGTTTTTGTGTGGAAGGTTTTTGTTGAAGGACTTAGTGGACAGACTCCACCAGCAGCATTTTTTTTAGTTGTGTTTTTTCTTGGAGGGGGGGGGTGACTTCAGGGGAGGGCTTTTTAACATTTTCGGGGAATGAGTAGTGGCTGGAGGGGGTAACCGTTTCCATTAGCTGTCTGGTCATCAACTGGATTAAGAGTGCTGCCATCTTTTCTGTCTTTTCCCACCCCAGACTTGCATAACCTCCTACTCTAGTTCTGTCCGACATAACTGCAGGGTCTCCCAATTTGGACTGTCGGTGTCTCCAACTTTGGAGAATGTGGTGACTGAGGAACTGCTATTTGGTCCTTCCTCCCATCTTTCGCCACAACCTGCCACTCTCCCTGAACCTTCCCTTTGATACCATCTTATTTGATGATAGAGAGGACGGCTTAGGCAAGGGGAGACCTGAGTACCTCCTGTCAGTAGACCTAATTTTGGGGGGGTCCTGATAGTGGGCAAATCTACGCGAGATTCTTTCAAGACGGTCTGAGTAGATGGGGGGGATCTTGTGTATGGACTGCTGGTTTCTCTTTACTGATAGCGGTGAGGTAACCACTCTCGTCACGTACCAAGCAAATAGGCATCTTACCTTTGACGATGAGAGACAGCTTCTTCCAGCCGTCCACGTCCAAATAATTGGGAATTGCGAGAGAAGCTTTCCTATCGATCATTCGATCGAACGCTATTACCTGTGCATAGCTTTGGAGGCCACTAAGATAATTTCTTCTGGAGAAATGTCTCAATATGTTCTTCGAGGGCATAGGGAGGGACCTCGGACACGACCACCCTGGTCTTTCTGCGACCCAGGTGTTCCACACGAGAGAAGTCTGTCTGGAGTTCCCTTCTTGTCAGGGCCACACATTGATTTTTACTAGGTAGCAACACATCCCACGAGGCAAATACATCACCTTTCACGACGTGCTTCACCTTTACCCCCAAACTATACAGTGAGTTAATCACTGTGTTTTCGTTGATCTGACGATTTTTTTAGATTTTTTTAACGACCAAGAACACCGACACCATTTTTTCGATTCCACCTAGTCGATCTGAATACCATGCTCTGTTCCGAGGTGCGTGAATGTCTGGCACTGCTTGACGAAATCCTTTACATTACCATTCTGCATTGTTTGGAAGAAACTTCAGGAGAACCCCTACAAGTCATCTTTGGCCCCCGCTGGAATCGGTGTTAGTATTTCCCTTCCCAGTCCATAGGAGGGGGTTCTTTTTTCTTTTTTTTTGTTGAGGGCGTTTTTTCTCTACCCCCCCCCCTTATTGGGGGAGCCAAACAAACACTTTCTGGTCTCGTGAGCCATGAAGGGAAGAGAAAAAAAAACTCGGCAAAAAGAGTTTCTCCCATCTTATGGACTAGCGTCCTAGGGGTAATCTAGCTTGTCCAGGATCCTTTTTAGTCTGTCTCTTTGCTGCCGATGAAAGGAAGAGAAAGCTGGTCTAGAACCACGTCCTCACTCGCTTCAAACGCCAAGACAAAATGGCCCCTCAATGCAACCGAGAGTGATTTTCATTGGACAATTGAATAATTTATTTCTCCTCATTCTAGTTACAGTGCTCGAAGCTGTTAGTTAAGCCCCCTTCCCTATAAGCTGGTTGATACGTTAAAATTTGAAGAGTGAACGATTTATATAAGGGGAAACAAATTTAATTGAATATTCACATGAAAAAGTAGTTCCTATTCGGACATTATTATTATCATTTGCAGCAGCTGCAACAGCGGTAGGATCCATGGACAACTAAGATTATCTTTTCATTCTCTTATTTACCCATCCAATTTCTGTTGCCTGTTCATGTTTTCCACATGTTATGCAAACGAGCATTAGTTCCATATGCAAAAGTTCATCTCCTTCAATAAGCTACATAACTCTCTTTTCTGCTCTCTCCTCTCTTTCCCTTTTATTAAACTGAGGGTGACTTTCTTTTTCCCCTATCTCTCTTCCCACCCGCTCAGACAATATGAAAATATTATCCTATCCATTCATCCTACCCTCTTATTAAAACTGTCTAACTTTCTCTTCTACAGTCTTATTGGCTACTTTTTTTATTCCTCCCGTCTCACTTCTATGCCCCTTATTAAACTGATTATATCTTCTCCCCTTTCTCTTTCTATTACCCCTGTAAGCAATCTTATTAAACTACCCAATCTCCCTTCATCATTCTTCAATAACCTATTTCTTAATCTTCATCCCCTTTCTACTCCAAGAACCTTCATGATCTCCAAATAATGTTAGACGAACTAAATGAAGCAAGCAAGAAAGTTGGCCTCCTCACAAATTTCAGCTAAACAAATGTCATGTACAACGAACATGCTGGAGACAAAAACACATCGATCAAAATCGAAAATGCAGAATGGGAAAAAGAAGACCACTACATCTACCTATGATAGCGAGTTTCCATGAAGTCATCAAAAGAAGAAGAAATAAAGCGAAGAATCATACTAGGTTGGCAAGCTTTCGGAAGAGCAAGCACACACAGGAACATAAATCCCACTAATCCGAAAAAGAAGGATATACAATCAGTGTTATCCTATTGATAGTCAACTATGGAATTGGAACATGGAATCTAACCAAAAGATTAACCCTTAAATTGAGAATCATACAACGTACTCATTACAGAATCAGAATTAGATAAGACAGTATATTAGAAAAATACAGGAGTCTATGACATCATAGAAACAGTTAGAGGACTCAAATGGTAACGGACTGGTAATTTTGCAAGAATGTTTGACAGATGCTGGACATCACAGTCACCAACAGAGATCATATGCAAAATTGTGGCCGACAGAAAGTAAGATGGAATGACGAGCTAGATGAATTCAGCGATGTCCATTATAGAGAGGTGTGGCGAATCCTGTGGAAGATCTATATCCAACAACGGACGCTAAAAGGCTGGTGGTGGTGGTGGTTTTTTCAATATATGGTTAAATAACAAGTAATACATTTTCATTGAAAAATTCTTCTGTTTTGCTAATCTCAATCTTTACCCAGATTCTTTTTACAAATTTGCCATTTAAGATATTAAGATATGAACCTAATCCTGAATCCAACCAATCTATAGACTACAATTCCTATCTGGCAGGAGACTAATTTCAACTTGATTCATTTTTGTTGGGAGTGAGACTAATTGCGAATCATGCATACAATATGTATAGATTTTCACTCTATGTATTTGTCGGGGCGGTGATGATACTTAATTTAGAGTCCATACATATACTATACTTTTTCAACCCTGATCCCTATCCCGAGATCATTTTTCTGAAACTAATCCTGAACGTGTTTATATTTGGGGTAGATGAAATAAGACTTGTATTAAAATATTTTACTGTCAAGTCAGATTGGCCTTTGCGGAGACCTCACATTAAACCCCCAACCAGGGTTACCAGATGTCTTTTGCTGCACGATCAAATTTGTAAGCTCTCCATCATTCGACTAAGTTTGCGGGAAAATAGATTAAAATGCATATTTGTATTTACCGATTTATATTATTTGGTGAAGTTTTATGAATCATTATTTATAATATTTAGGTACTATTTATCGCAATCTCAATTTTTGTTGTATTATTCCTTTCTGTTGAGTCAATAGATTAACAGCGCAAATCACAGTAAGGTCCCGGTTATAATCGAAATCCTGACCCACTATGACGGAGGGTGGCTCGGTTAACACCTGACTGCTCTTACTACTGAGCTACAAAAATCAGTTATAAGCGCGTGATCAACTGGTAGTTCACAATCGGCAATCCAATATAGTTATTCATTTTATAAGATAGAGTATGATAAGATGGCTGCAACATCAGTGGAAACGTCAGATGGAGAGTGGTAGGCATTAGGAAAGGGAGGTAGGAAGATCCAAACATCGACCCAAACAGGGAGGCACTGGAGGAAAGACCCTGCAGTTGTATGCAGACAAGTTAAAAAGCAAATGTGCTTGCATCAGTTCAAAGAAAGGGAAGTTCGCAGAGCAAGAGAAGTCCGAAAAACAATGAACGACGATAAAAGAATAGAAAAATCACAGCTAACGGAGAGAGAGAGAGAGAGAGAGAGAGAGCACCGTCAACTACCCATTCCTATCCGACCCCAAAATTTGGAAAGCCCCATAACAAAGCCAATACATACTATCATCCCAAAAGACTTCCATCGCTCAAGCTGACTTCCCTGACTTCCCCTATCCCTAAAATAGTACTCAACTCCCGTTAGATCATCCCCCACCCCTCAAAAACAGTCCCACAAAATTGCCAATAACTGAACTGATCTCTCCGGCTCCATCATCATCATCATCATCATCATCATCATCAGTCTTTCTATGTCCGTCATTGGACATAGACCTTCCCCAGGATGGCGTAGCGGAGCCAGTATTTTCTGAATTTGTCTAGTTCATCTCTCCATCTTGTTTTTTTGTCGGCCTCGGTTTCGCATGTGATCTCTGGGGATCCATGTTGTGAGTCGTGATGTCTATCGGTTGTCTTTCATTCTCGCAACATGAACAGTTCATTGCTATTTGAGTTTTCTAATGGATTCTATTCTTTTACCCCCGTTTTCTTTCCGATACATTGTGCTGTCATGTGACCATGATTGTCTCATGCGCACGTTGCATGCTTCTCAGTTTGCAGGTTTGTCTCTTAGGTTCCATGTTTCAGCTCCATGAATGACTATCAGGTGGATACATTGGTTGTATACTCTTCTTTTTAGGATTATTGGGATCGTCTTGTTTTTGAAGGTTGAGCTTGCTTTGCCGAAAGCTTGTCATCCTAGGGTGATTCTCCGCTCGATTTATTCTTCTTTTGTGGATTTCATAGAGATTCGCTGTCCTAAGTAGATGTAGTGGTCTACTTTCCCCAGTTTTGCATCTTTGATTCTGACAGTTATGTCCTTATTCTTGATGTGATTGTCGCACATTCTTTTGCTTTCTTCGTTTAGTTAATTTAGCATTAGTTGAAAGTTGTATAGGTTTTCTGCAAAAAGTATGATATCGTCTGCAAATCTGAGGTTGCTCAGATATTCGCCGTCTATTTTGATTCCTCTATTTTCCCAGTTCAGGTTACGGAAGATCATCTCGAAGCAGGCTGTGAAGAGTTTGGGTGAGCTGGTATCGCCTTGTTTTACTCTTTTTTGGAGTTGGAACGGCTCAGAGTCTTTATGAAGCCTGATGAAGGAGTTACTGTGATTGTATATATGTTGCAGTAATCTGACGTATACTTGTAGAGTGATAGCCATGGGAATTTTTACAGAGTCGAATGCCTTCTTGAAGTCTGTGAATGCCACAGCAAGAGGCATTTTGTATTCTGTTGCTTTTTCTTTCAGCTGGTTTATTGGATAATGATGATAGTCTATGGTCGAGTAGCTTCTTCTAAAGCCAGTTTGCTCTTGTGGTTGGTTTTCATCTAGTGTTTTAGTGATCCGGTTGGTGATGATTTTTGCGAACAGTTTATAAATGTAGTTGAGTATGCTTATTGGCCTGTAGTTGTGGGGTTTCCTTTTTTTATGTTGAAGCATTATGATGGTCGTTTTTTATTCTTCTGGGACTCTACTCTGTCTTAGACACAAGTTGAACAGATTAGCTAGCTTTTTGTGGGCAATCTTAACAGCTTTTTTGAGTTGATCGATGGTGATGTTATTTGGTCCAGGTGCCTTTCCATTTTTTGTTTGTTAGATAACTTGTTTTACTTCCTATGGTGTAACTTCTGGGAAGTCCTCGAACTGATTGTCTGCATCGTATCTCGGTCGTTGCTTAGTTGCCCATGTCTTGAAGAGTAGAGTTTTTGGTTGAATTCTTGGGCACGTTCGACAATTCTGTCTCTGTCTGTTGTTATGTCTCCGTTTTCTTCGAGTATGCTAGTTATTTCTTTATGTCCTATACTGAGAGCTTTGTTTATTGCTCTGAAGCCACGCCATTTTCAAGAATAGTTTCGATGATTGCTATCGTGTACCTTCTTTTGTCTTCTCTTAGTTTCTTGCTTTATTGTTTTGTTGAGTTCGGACTTCTCTATTTTTCCCTCGTTGTTGACGAAGATCAAAATCGAGGACACAAAACTGGAGAAAGTAGAACACAATATCTACTTAGAAGAAATCAAGCGAAGAATACCCTTGGATGGTAAGCTTCAAAAAATGAGAAGATCCAATTAATACTAAAAAGAAGGGTGTATAACCAATGCATTCTCCCAGTAGTCACTGAAACATGAAATTTAACCAAGTGACAGACCTGATGAGAACCTTGCAACGTGCACAAGAAAGAATTATGGAGAGACCACAAGACAGCACAATACATCCAGAAGACAGGATTCAGGGACATCATAGAATCCATCAGAAAACACAAATGGCAATGGGCTGGCCATATCGCTAGAATGGTAAACAGCCGATGGACATCACGAATCACGACATGGATCCCCAGAGATCACATGCGAAACCGAGGCTGGCAGAGTACTACATTAAGAGACGAGCTATACAAATTCAGAAAGTACTGACTCCGCGACGCCCACGATAGAGAAGTGTGGTGAATCCTGGGGAAGGTCTATGTTAAGATGATGAAAGGGATACACATCTGCCATATGGAACTGGAGCATTTGGAAAGGTGTTAGTTACAGCATGAAGCAGTTTCAAGTTTGTAGAGCCCAGAAAGAGAGATGTGCAGAACCCGACTAATTTTCCGCGGGCGCTCAAGCAACTAACTTCTGTGAAGATCGGAGAGAACACGAAGCAGGTGTGGGGTATGTAGGAGCAGGCAAACGACTCCTTCAACCTGTCTTCTCAGTTGACTGGCTAGCTAGTATGATAATGAGTTGAAAAAACAAAATAAAGTGAGCTCTTCTCAGCGCTGAGGATAAAAATCAGATGATATATGGGACATGGAGAAATATCTTCTGTTGTTATGGTATAGCGATGTTTTCGACGCCTATCGACTCGTGTGTATTAAAATATACGAAGCAAGCTGGGCATGTCTACCTTAGCATGTTTGAGTCCAGATCGGGATCAATCTTTCTAACTGGCCCCACGAATTTATTTTGAATGTAGATAGGTGGATATTTTGTGTTTTTATCTTCAAGTTTTTAACTTTGTATGAGTCCAGAGGGGTTGCATTTTAAGAAGAATGGAGACTTCTAGTTCAAGGCAGATTCTTTCAACATTGATACTTTTGAGAGAATCAAATTATTTTGCTTTTTGTTAAGTATAGGGTGGTTTATTTTATGATATCTGTACGATTCACTTCCTACATCGTTTGCAGTGGTCCGTCTCACAGGTTCTTATCTCTGGGAAGATTTGGCCGTAGTTTATTCATGTTGCGAACTACAACAATAATCCATAAATGCGTGTAAAAAGAATGAGAATTCATTTTTCTCTCTATATTTATTCTATTTTATTAGTTTTATAGCATATCTCCTATCAGAACCACACCCCTTTCAACTTCCTCACTATCTTCTAGCTTTTTACTTCTTGATGCTTTGCATCCGCCCACTTTTCTTTCAGTATGAAAGAAAGATAAAAGAAACTTATACCGTTACCTTAACAAATTGTCAAAACTAAAAAAGGAGATGCAAAGATTAGCAGAAAACAGAGCAAATAAAGAAATTGAAATAGACAAATAAATAAAAGAAACAAATACTGTAAACCCCATATACTTGAAAATCGAGCCAGTTGTAGTTTTATAGCCATATAATCAAATATATATATACGAAATTTGTAAAATTTCGTATTTCAGGAAGGATTTCTTCAGTGTAGTACATATTAACAAAATACTTGAAAGATGACAGCGGACTCATATTTCGTTAGCCGATTGAAGATACTACCACAAAATTTCGTTGAAATCTCCGAGATATAGTGCTGTGTACTTATAAATACGTTGCAGAGAGTGTGATGACTATGAAACATTCCTCCTACGAAATTTCACAGCAATTCATTGAGAACATCCGAAAAGATTGTGTTGTGTATATAAAGCTACGATAGAGGAAAGGGAACTAGGGAAAATTTCTGGGATCAGACCCAGAATCTAAACACTTTTTCCTGAGGCCATTGCACACTTACCCATTCCACAAAATTTCACTGAAATCCATTATGAACTTGTGTTCTGTACGTATAGCTATGCTGTGAGGGATGACTGAGAAAAAAATCATACATCCCTCGTTAAACCATTGCCCATCCTTCCACAATATTCAACTGATGTTTATTGAGAACTCTCGGAGATATCGTGCCACACACACACACACACACACTATATATATATATATATATATATATATATATGCAGGAGCTTGGATTTTGAGTCCTGAAAATGGAACAAAAGTTCCCCTATATTTTGACCCCTAAAAGTGAAAAATATTCCCTTAGATTTTGAAGCCAAAATGTGAAAACAACACTTTCACTCATAAATTAACCCATAAAAGTGGGCATTTTTGTATTCCTTGTCGATCTTACCTCTCAAAAATGGAAAATAAATGTTGCCTTTTTATTCTGATCATTAATATTTCCCTGCATATAATATGCATCACTTCTAATTCCAAAAGTTCCTGTTTTGGAAAAATTATTTATAAATTAAATAAAAGGTCCAGTAGAACTGAAGAGCGATATCTTAACCTGAATAGGCTCTAATCAATACAAAAGTAAATAAGATATTCCTGTTAAAATAATAAACGGCAATATGAAGTATCTTAAAAAAATCTTCGCTTCGTAAATGAAAAAAAGTCACATTTTTATCCTGAGAAATGATTTGGAAAAAATCTTCTATTATTATATCATTAAAGAGCAAGAAATCATTTTAGCATAATTAGTTATCATGCACATCACCACACCCTGGATTGAATCCCTTCAAAACATATTGATCCCAATAAGTTCAAAATCTAATTTGCTTAAAACATGACCCGAGGTCCATGAACACAGATTTTCATGGGGACATGTAGTGTTGTTTTTGCGGTAGGTGAGCAAATGGGCTGACTGATGGACTATTGATGAATTATAATAAGATTGTAATGTAGGATACGATCATTTGTACTCGGTATTGACATTATTAAACAAAGTTGGGGATGAACTGTTAAAGAATCATTTTCTGTGGATTGTTGGCTATTGATTGTTCCGCTATGAATTGTTCGGGATAAACTATACATGGCTCTGACTTGTTTACTTTGATATTGTAAGGGATGAATGTAGCATAACCCGATTTTTGTAATGTCTGTTATCCTTTTGGCTTTTGAATAACTGTATTTTTGCCTTTTCCTCTCTTTGCTACACACGTTTTGAGCTTTTGCTGTATATTTTCTTCAATCTTTTCGTTTACTTGTACATTAATTATGAAGGCCAATATAGATAGACATGTTGTTTAACATTACTCCATTACATATGGCATATTTTCTATGTGTTCCCCTTTTTGCCATTTATCCCTTTTGTAGCTGGATAAAATTTTCAACTTAAAAAAAAAGATTAAGCCTTTCTTGGTGATTTTCACGTTTTAAACAGATTTTTTGTCATGTTCTCAGTTATTCAAAATCGCAATAAATTTGTCGTCATTTATGATTTATAAGTACACTAATGCACTCCTTTAAGGCTCAAGCAAAACGTATTGCACTGATCAAATGTCTTTTTTGAAGGTTTCATTTGTCATTATTGCAAGAAACCAACAATTAGTAAGTTGTAAAAAAAAAAAAATACATTTGCGCATTCACAGTGGATTTCAGTATCAAATCAACCTATATTATTAGGTATTTTAAATAACAAAACAGCTTTCAAAATAAGATGGGACATTTTTACAAATATCATTTTTTTCTTTGGAGCATTGTTCTATAACTTAATTGGCCAGCAATCTATGGCTGATAATCATTGTATCTTGGTTGATTTTGAATTATTTCTCCACCTATTTTTTTCTTTTTATTTCAACATTTCGGTCGCTATGATTTCCAACTTTTCTCAGGTCTTTGTTGTAATTTGGAAATTCGAACCTTGTTTTGACTATAGTGTATGTGCATACACTTCTTTTGTCTATTTCTTGGACTGCATTCTATTGAGGTTGGTGTAGATACTTCCTATGCACATGATCAACCTCTCTTTTTAAAGAATATCACGAACCAGTATGATCATCTTTAAAAAAAAATCATCATTACCCTTCTCGTACAGGGATGTCCCCTATATTGCTGAAAAATGCATTAAAGAAAATTATTTTTGTTTTGACTTTTTTTTTATATCAGAAAGCGGAGGTATTTCGAACATGATGATTTGCATCATGTTCGTAATGTTCGATTTCTGACTGCAATTTTCTTAACATAAATTGCTCTTTAATAAAACAAAAGTAAAAACTACAATATAAATTCCAGTCATCATTTTTGAAAGTCTGATTAATTAAATTTATCAACGGTGGAAAACCTTCCCATATAAAGAGCAACGAAATAATTTCTAACTTCTAAAAGTCGTTAATTTCTTATAGTTGCTCAATATAAACAGAAAATTGAACCTCTTTTGTGACATACTTGATCGTAACTATGTTTTAATACTACGTGATCGTTCCAGTGATGCAACCGTGGCAAGATTGACGTGTAGCAGCGTACATATCTGAATGGTGTTTGGGATGAATAACCTTTCTTTTTTTTTGTAGCTCTTCCAACTGCTTGTAGATGACATTGAAACAAATTGTCTTGGCGCTTTGAAATATCATTTCCAGGATCTCAAATTCTGTTTCCAAGATATTGATATTGATATCGCTTCCATTGATCTCTTTTATGTATTACTCACTATGAATGGTATTGAAAAAAAGATTTTCCAACATTGCAAAGGTTTTGAAACTTGTTTGGTTAAATCTTATCTTTATCAAACAAACCATTGTATGTATAGCTTCAAAATGATTTTTTAGAGATCTTCTAATTTTGCAGAATGGCAAGCACAATCACCTTCATGTCCATCAATGAGTCCTATCGTCGAATAGTTTGGTCTGTTTCGCTTCCATTAAATAGCACCCATTGGTAAAGGGGTCCTCTGTCTCAATTTCGCAACTATAGTTTCAAAGGACAATTTGAAGGAAGCATCACTTTGCATCTTTTCAAATGTCTGAACAGTTAGGTTAGCTAGCCGTTGTCCATTAATAGTTGCCATCCCACTTTGCAAAGTTTTGGGAAAGTTGTCTGTTGATGCACGAGTGAAAGACTAAACTAGAAATAAAATTACTGCATTTTAAAATTTGTCCATCATGTTACACAACGCTTTTCAAACGAGCACGCCTTGTTCAACGTCATCTCCTTCAATGTTTTTGGATGAAACCAACCATATCTCTCGTTTTTGAGAACTTAAAAATTATTCATATTTCGCGTATTGTTCCAATTGTATCAACAAGGGTTTTACACTCAGGCATGATGTCTTTCAATGACACTCTTAAGGAATGCCCATGGTAGTGGTTAATCAGGACTCTTGACGGGATAGTCAAAATTTCGGATGCAACACCTGATTTTCCCTGTATGTTGATTGCACCATTATACATTCGGCCATGCAATTGAACAAAGTTAACGTCATTCAAACTATCATATTGCAGAAATTGTGTCACTTTTTTTATCTGTCAGTTTGTAAAAATCAAGATAGTCTTTTTGGACGCAATGGACTGGGTAACAGAGCAATGCTCGTTTGCGATGTCATTGTACATAAGTAAAGGTAAATTGTGTTTTCTTATCTCCAACAACAGTTTTTAAAAACTGTTGTTGGAGATAAGAAAGGAAGTAAAACTGGAAACTGTTTGCCATGATTGTCAGCAGAACGTTTTGATAATCCAACTGAGTGTTTAAATCATTCTTTGCGCCTAATTTTATCAACTGGATAAAGTTTTTGCCTTCCAAAGATGTATCTCCTTGAAACGCTAACCCTTGTCTGAACTTTAATAAAGTATTTTCCTCTTGTCCCTTTTTCATAGCATTGGTATTCCCCATTTCAACTGGGTCACCAATTTCCAAACAATGAGAGAATGGAAATAATTTACTATTATCAATTTCGTAGAAAAGCAATTTTTGATCATAAAAAGGAATTTCCCGAAAACAGGAAGAACGAGCGTGTGACGTAAGAATTCTGTGAAAGCCATCAATTTCTTTTCATTATTAAGGAGTGGAAATATTCCCGGTCATTTGATGATATCGTCATCAAAAGTTGATTTTGATGGAGCCCATCCATTGTTGATATTCAAACAGTGCAAAAAAACAGATTAATCTGCACACTCGTTGATCAATCGGATTCTTGAAAACATGTGGAATTTTCGATTAAAAGTAGGAATGATATTTTTTAAGACAACAATTATTTCTTTTCTCTTTTTTCTTTTACAGATATGATTATAGAGATGGATAACGAGTAATATACAAAATCCTTACACGAAAAGAATCTCAGTTTTGCAATGAAGTGCAAGAGGACTGTGTCCCAGCGTCGTAGACCCTGATGCAAGCCACACTAAAGAATATCCAATTCTGAATCTGTTGGTGTCTTATTTTCCATCGGTTTGACCAAGAATAAATTTTACAGCGAATTTTCCATTCAATGTTTATACAGTGGCCAAAAACACGCCATGGCTGTTCTGAAAACAGATTTTGAAAGAAATGTTAGGGGAGACTACCCCATTAAGTATTGCAATTAAACCAATTAGAGTTTGCAGAGAAATCAGTCTCAAATTTGGTATAAGTTTCTAGCAAATTCACACCATTAAAATGTTTTAGAAAATCAATTTAGAACTTCGACCCGAAATTTCCATGCGTTCTAATATGATAATAAACTCCTGTCTCATAGCGCAAAAATTGCTCTATCCAACGACATTCATTTGTATTTTGAATTGGGAGATTCGCCAAAGCTTTTGAAGTAAGAGAGTATTTTCGGCTTTGCTGTTTTTTTTGTTTTTTTTATCATGGCAAACATGTCTTAACATGCGTTGATCATGCACGATAACAACAATTTGGTTTTTACTTTAACAGTGGCTCTAACTAAAAATATGTGTTCATTGAAATTATTGTGAACTTTCGTAAAAATTCTTGGAGATCGAAAGTGAAAAGGAAGTAAAACTGGGAACTGTCTGCTTGCACAAAGAGGTGCGTGATTCAAATTCGAATATAGCTGAGACAATCCTCTAAATACTACGGCTACCACGACTTGAGAGGGGAGATACGAGACCACGTGAACTAAATTGAATATAAAGGTCGTGGTATACGATCTCAATGTTGATATCACTGGTGTTTTCAGAATTTTTGAATATGCATTTACAGATTTTGGGGGCGGTTTATGTTTGTCACAGTTTTTATGTTCAAGTCAGCACTTGCTCACAAATAGTACAATTTTTTTATTTTTGTTTGAAAATTCCTTGACAGATTTTTTATTTCTCCCCGGCGTTGTATGTGTGTGTGTGTAGGATTCCCCGACGATGGAGTCGGTATCCCTCTGGCAAGACTCGCACATCCTTGTAAATTTCTGTTTTCATTTTACGAAAAGTACAGCTAATACAATTGTCATAAGAACAAAAAATTTATGAAAAAACATTTATATCGAGATTGCAGTTGATGTTTTCCTGCAAAACATTCCACCATTTCTTTTTTTTTTCTTCGAGTGCATGTTGATTTTCAACTTTTGAATGATAAATAGTATATTCAGAGGCGTAAGAGAACCCTTTGTTTATGGGAACTCTTTTATTAAAGGCAGCAAAATGCTTGATTTACCGGAAATTTTACATAGTTTCGCCTAGAACGATTAAAATTAAAAAACTTAAATAGAAAAATCAACGATCAGCCCTCAATTGTCATTTATCTTACTTGCTGGCTTCTTGGGCTAACAGTGAATAAACGCAGTAAATAAACATTTCGTTTTGTAAATACTAGGTGACTCAAGCTGAAGCCAGTCACTCGACAGTGATGAGTGTACTCTTATGAAAACATGTTCACCGAAAAACATGCATGTATGGTCTAGATCAAACAGTATCTAGTGTATTATGGACGTAGGTTCCTGGCAAATGATTGACTTGAAATCTCGTGACTAACATCGAGTGATTATTTGTTGAAATTGAAAGACGGGTTTTGTAAATAGATTAGTTATAATAGATCACATCAAGTTCCTACGACAGAAAAACAGTAACTGTCAGACGGGACTATATTCCTCCAAACTGAAATCAATTTGGCAATATTTTTACAAGTCAACCTTTCTCTTGAGATTTTTTACGTTCCGTGGGTGTAAGCCAGGTAAGCTCATATACTGAGTACGAAGGGACGGAGCAGTACATTTGTTCGGCGGGACAGGCCCCTTTCTTTTCTTGTTCTTATAAGTAGTTCGTAGAAGAGAGCGGAGGGGAACTCTTTCAAGTAACAGAGCACTTAAGTTGTTTCCTTACATTCTGTTTACGAGGAGATCACTATTCTCCATAGAGAAGCAAACCGTCAAGTGGGTCAAATTACCAGTCCCCGTGGCTCACTGGTCTTGTCGATACTGATATTTTCCTTCGTTGTCTCTCCAACGAGCGTGAATTTTTGAATTTCGTCAAAACTGGATTTCCGACTTCTATATTTTTCTCTTCATTTATTCATTCATTTACTTATGTCTTCTTTTTCTTTTTGTTACAAGTTTAAGGCTGTGTGAGTGTGTTTTCTTGTTTTGTTTACTTTTTATATCTGGTTATGTTAAGGGTTTTTGGTTACCCAGCAACCACAGTTTCTATTTTGAGGGGGGTAATTTCTACAAAATCAAAGTTACTTCCCTTATTTTTTCCAAGTCACTAAATAGAAATCATCACGAGACGAACTGTTTCGGGAGTGATCAATTGAAGAATTGGAAAAAAACGAGTGATCAATTAATGTTTCTTCTCTTCACTGAAACAGTGGATGTCAGGTCCAACACTATCTAATCACTCAAATACAAATCTCTCTCTATAAAAGTCAGTAGAAAACTAGCTATTCCATTCAACTTATGTTTCCATTCGATGAATCAGCTCTTTTCTGAGCTGGATAAAAGAATTCAACTTATCTATTTATCGACTTCTAGAAGGCCTCCGACTTGGTAGAAATTCCTATAGTCACTGAGGCAATCACTCTACAAGTGATGTATTCGCCATAGTGGCAGTACAGGACAGTATATTTCACAACAGCTCCTTTATCAGGGATTGGAGCTCTTTCAACTTCCAAAAGGAGTACATACGACAAGGTAATACATACCGCCTGCCTCGAGATGATCTTCAGAAATCTAGACTGGGAAAATAAAAGGATCAGAGTAGACAGCGAATATCTGAGCAACCTCAGTCGCAATTATTAATTTTATATTTCAAATGTAACCTGTGATCCTGATCAAGTAGAAAATAAAAGCAGGTAATAGGGATTATGGAATGCCTAAGATATGGTACATGGCACAAATCTAATCAACCACTGGGTAATTAATTACTAAATAAGTTGATTGGTTGCACCATAGAAAATACAAATAAACTGTCATAACTTCCTTCTTTCATACCCTAATCAAATGAAATTTGGAATACGTTGATGTAATGGTATGCTCAAAACAATTTTTGTCCAATCAAATATAAGTTTTCAGATAAAACAATTAATCTCTATTTAGGTCGAGTTACCCTCTGTAACCAAGAACAAGTTTTGACGCACGTTGAATTCGACCAACATTTTCGGACATTGCTGAAATGAAGGCGAAAGGGTAGGTATTCTATATTCCGTTGTACGAAAATTCGCTGAAAAAGCCGCTTAATAGCCGACGAGGGTACCCAACGCAAGGCAATCATGATCGTGCGTTTTGTAACATTCTTACAAATATATTGCGAATCAGGGAATGCGAACCACGATGGGTTTCACTATTCATAGACAAAAGTTTTGGGCCACTTTCTGTCCCCAAACTTCTATCTAGGAATGGTGAAATCCACTGCACAGGAAAGGAGATGATAAAGACCTTGGCAATTACCACCTAATTACTTTACTACCCAACATTTACAAACTGTCCTCATGAATGTTCATGTATTGAATGTACGTTTTATTTATTCATCTAAATACTTGTATGTGTCGTCTTTACTCTGATCAGGGTCTGGTTTATAAAAGGGCAAAAGGGGCAATTCCCCAAGTGCCCCCCATACGAAAATACTATAATTAAAAAGTTTCTTATTCAAGAATTGAATTATTAATCACTCTTCGGAATTCATTTCTTCAATAGTTTTAGAATTAATAAAGTCCTACTTGTAATTTGAGTCTACAGTAATTGGAGAATGGGTTCAGAAAATAGATTTGTTGAAGATTAAGCACAGGAACGCGGCAGACTATATTCGATCACAGAAACAGGATATAAAAAAATAATGTAATTTCAGGTGGTTCAGCCTTCTGATAATTGTCTCTACTGGAATAGTAACGTCACCTTCCCAATAAACAAGTTACGATTGCAAAACAACACCAACAACAGTCAGGTAACGACCGCCCATCTGCTCGCCGGTTGCGTTTAAATCGGATAGCTTTATTTTATAAACATGGACCGGTAGTTTAAAAGAGGGGCTGCTCCCAAAACAGTACACACAGATCGAACGCCACACGAACACGCTTTAGTATGGGCACGATTCGTTTCTCCTCTATATTTGTCTTAACTAAAAATCTACTTGGGGTTTTCCCTGGTAGGTGTCACGGGTAGGCTCTGAGCTGCGAATATATATATATATATATATATATATATATATATATATATATATATATATATATATATATATATATATATATATATAGTAATTAGTATAATAAGGAAGGGGACCTCGATTGTGAATCATTAAGTTTCACATCCTCGCTTATTCGATGTTGCAAATGGCGAACAAGTGGAAAGAAATGAAAGAATTAATGAAAAGTCTTTTAGTGGTATACAATTTGAAAATTCTCACTGTAAAACATAGAATGCGAGAAAAAAAAGGTTAAAATGTATTTCTTAAAACGAATCACAAAAGGTTTCTTCCAACTTATACTCTTCTCTGAGGATGGCCCTTCAGAAAATGTTTAGATATATTGTGTGGAAATGATTTGAACTTTGAAAGATGTCGTTCAAAACGATAAACGACAGAGTGAATTGTCAATAATTATTCATATTTTTATGCTATTATTTACCCATTTTTGTTGCTGTCTGATCTTGAATTGAATCAATTTATCGACTCGATGTTTTATATCAACTAAAAGATAATCCATTTTTTATTTAACTAATCATCCATTTATTTTATTAGATGAAACAATGTCAGTTAAGATTAATAAATTTTTGCTGCTATTTACCATCGTCGCAATTTTAAAAGCATTTTATCGCAACTAAATTCGGGCCACTTCCCCTTCGGCAGAGAGTGAATTAACTAATAGCACGAATTGTGATAAAGAACAATTTCCAGGTGTGAATCTAAATCCCGACACTCTTGAGGGAGGGTCGATTAACACCCAACCCTCTTGCCACAGACCAAGAGGTATCAGTTGCAAGCGCAGATTCAAATAAAAAATTTGAACTTATCCCCTATCCCGATCTTTTCTGCACCATAATTGTTATTAACTGATTATTCAGTATCGGTAATACAATTGATTTATTCATGTATTATATTACATTATCATTAATAATTCTACGCTACTATTTCCTTCGTGTCAATTTTATTGTCTATTGCAACCCCTTTCCATCAATGCAGATACTACAAAACTTCCTTTCCCCCTCACTTCCTCCCCTCTAATTGAACTACTCAACTTTTTTCGCAAAATACTTTTCTACATTTCTCTTCTCACCCTCTCCCTTCTCTTCCTCTTATTATACTGATTTTATCTTCTCTCTGCTTTCTCTTTCTATCCCTTCAGTCAGCTATCCAAATTTCCACCCCTCTTCAAACATTCTTACCAAACCCAAACCCTCTTTCTCCTTGCGGCCTGTTTTCAATTTTATTTCGTTCTCTACAAACAATAAGTCTTAAGTCACCCTTGTGCATTCGGCAGTTACATGCTTCATTCATGTTAGCGAATCGATATTCTTTAAGATTAGATTCTGTGATATCGACACTTAGCCTAGGAGACAGACACTTAGGGGACCCCTCATTTGATACTTGCCTCTGCTAAAACAGATTTTTAAAGTGTTATGAATTTTACTACTGTTTTGTTATGTTCAAATAACTTCAAGGCATTCATGGATCCATGTATGGAAAATCATGTCGTGCGTGTTTTCCGCCTTTTCGTTTCTATATCACTTTTTTCAGAACCATCTGGTCAATGTAGAGTAGAACATTTGGTCTGTTGGTTCCTCTTCGATGTTTTTTTCTCATTTCCTGATAGTAGACCTATGCTTTCCACAACGGGGTAGATTTTCTACACCAAGAGTCGGTACGTGATAGACCCGTTGTTGCTCTCCTGTGTTCCTTTCTCAATGTATTTTTGGTCAGTTCTGAAGCATCGTGTGGTGTTGTAAATTTCTTGAACAAGAATCTTTAGATTCTATCTGATCCAGGTGTTTTTCTATCGACTAGATCATTTTATCTAAAAAAAAAAAAAAAATCATTTTCAGGGTAGCTGCATTTATTTCAATACGTCCCCTTTCTTTTATACATATGTATGTATATTTTTTAAATTTACGACAGCCGATCCGCCTCTTTTTAGCATCAACACTCTGGACCCCCTTTTTCACGCTAGTCAGTTAGCTTGTCTCTTCTCTCCGTTTATGACCTTGTAAAACTAACATTCGTTATTTTAGGATGTTTCGGATTTCACTCTTCCCCAGCTCTTGCTACCTACGGGCATATAAGAACTCTCTGATTTGCCCAATTTTGTGGGAATTACACAGATTCGCCCTAAATTTTACTCGTTTTTCTCGACCCTGATAAATGGTATAGGATGTAGAGTCTTTTTGTGTTGAATGCACACCAGTTTTCGCGTCTTTTGTTGAGTCCTAACAGCGATGGATTGTTGAGAGACGAGACGAGGGATTTGGATCCTCATGGGTGATGCTAGTGCGCCGCAGCCCTGTAGCTGTGGAAGGAAGGATGCTGTACGAAGAGAATGGAATGCGCACCAAGTATGAAGTTGGATGCACATTGAAATACGGAGGAATGAACACATGATATGGCCTGAGAAAAGACGTACGTTTAATACAAGAATAAAGATTAGGTACATGTAAAGATAACATAGATACGATTGATCATGAGATGTACTGTTAGGAGAAGAGGTAGAAGAAGAGATGGTAAAAGGTGTACTGTTGGAGAAGAGGTAGAAGAAGAGATGATAAAAGGCTTTCTTGTCTTGAGAGTGCTGGCGTCGGAGTTGTAGCGGAGTTGTCTGAACATATGGATTCCGTATGGTTGCATAGCTCCCAGATACGTGGAAACCGGGTTCAGTGTGCGAGCCTTAATGCCAAGTAAGTGAGTTAACTTCGGGGCTATTCTCAGACACTGTTAGACTCTCGGCGAACAGACTATAAAAGACATAGAACATGGAGTTTTATCCATCCGAGTTTCCCGATGTGCTCAAGATCGGATCAGTCAGGGGTTGGCGAAATGATAACGATCTTAAAGAGATGGGAAGAGAGTGGAAGAGTAGCTGGCTGCGAGGGCCAGGGCCAGAGGCATGACCAGCTAGGGGTCCTGGTGCCAAGGAGCATTGGGCCAGGGAGAAGGAAAGAGAGAGTATGGCCGGCCGCGGAGGCCGGGGCTAGAAGCGAAACCAGCTAGGGGTGCTGGAGCTAGTGACTATGTGCGTCCAGGGCTTTTATAAAGGTCGTGAGAGGAAGTGACGTTTTAGATATCTAGCTAAAAGAAGAGTTTCGTACTTGATTCCTAACTAAAAATATAGGGGGCACTACAATGATATTGTTTTTTCCTTTCCTGCTATGCTTTTGATCATTTTCCTCTTCCTCTAGCTCGTCACCTTCTGCATCATGTATTGGTCTTGAATTTCAGATTGATAATTTTTCCTTTTCATCCACTTCTGTCTCGTCATTCATGATTTATTTTTTGTATTTTTCTACGTTTTATTTTCTTCTGAATTTCTTGCAACTCAAGGACTGAAACCGATTCTCTTCCATGTCTGCCTGTTTATTTCCCTCGGTAGTCAGTGCTAGATTAACTACGTAGCAAAAGTAGCGTACTTGATCTATTGTTGCTATAGTACTTTACTAACTTGAATTTTTATGATCGACTGGGTGTTTAAAGTTAGCGTTTCTAGCAAATTATTCGTGTAATTATTCCTAAAGAGTAATCGGTGGAAGTTTGATATCCAAGTGATTCATATACGACGCATAAATGCGAATGTATTTGAAACTGAAATCACAGCCACTCCACAAAAATCAAAGTGAAGTATTACCTATTTATCGTATTTTCTAGCTGTATAGAAAATGAAAGAAATAATTACTTTACTATGCAAGTAAAAGATGTAATATTCACGCGTATTTATAACATTTGCTACAGATCCTGCACTCACTCGATCCGACCCTGTCAGGAGTATGCCGAGGCTTTAATGATTGAGAAGCAACTCCATTCTTTCTAATAAAATTCATTTTATATCCGGGTTAAGGCATGAATTAAAAAGGGACCACTTCAAACGCTGGAAGTTCAAATGCAACTCAAGTACTTCTATTTTTTCCCTCTTTTTCGTCACTTCATTTCCTTTGTATAACTATGATATATTGGGGATGCGAAGTGTGCTATAATGAACTGCGTTATATAGGTGGACGTCTCTACCAATACATAAAATGTGCTTTTGATATATATTACATATATACATATTGAAATGCTTCAAGGAAAAGTTTAGCATTGTGGATGGAAAAAATGGTCCAGTTATACAGCATAGCATCACCATGTATAAAATTAACCCCCCCCAAAAAATACGAATTTTGGAGTAATGTTTTTTCAAGAAATCAAGAGACCTACTTACAATACTCCAAAGCTGAAAAAGGGGGTTCAATTGAGCAGTATATATACATTGTGAATAGAGCCTCCAACCAGAAATATCATTTTAAAAACGTATTGTTCCAGAAAAAAATTGATTTCTCCAATGCAGATTATTTCAACCACAATTCAAAGAAGTGTCTGTGGAATTTTTGAGAAAAAAAAAAGAAAAAAGAAAAAAGAAAAAGATTCATTTTGAGCAAAATTTTTGAAAGTAACTGTGAAACCAAAATGTAATAACTACTTGTTCAGCCCATTTCTTATCCTTTATCAAAATTTTACTGAAATTAATTGGGAACTTCTAGAGATATTGTGTTCTGTATATATAGCTATGATGCAGGGAAAGAGACCATGGAAAATTCCTGGATCCTACCCCAAATGTAAACACTTCTTCCTCATATCATTGCCTGCTCTTCCACAAAATACACTGAAATTCAACGAAAACTTTAGGAAGGATTGTGTTGTGTATATATATCTACGATTTAATTTCTGGATCTGCCCCAAAATGTGAAGAATTCTTCGTTAGCCCGTTGCCCACCCTTCCAAAAAACTTGACTGAAATTCATTGAAACTTTGAGAGATATAATGCTCTGTTTATATAGCTGCAGAGCAGGAGGGTGGTGAGGTTGTTATTTTTGCTCCATTAGCAACAGCCTCAAAAATATTGTATTTCATTCAGAAAGAGAAATAGAAGGACGAAGATGAAAACTGAAAATGAAAAGATCCTTTTTGAGGAATATTTTCTGTGAAATATTTTCAATGGGGTTAAACGTTGGCTAATTAGGGCGGAGATATTCATGAGACTATCGCAATAAATGAGAGAACTTTCAGCTGAGAACAGGAAACCCTCCAAACATTTCTAAATTATTTCCTTTTTGTTTATTGTGTAATGACAAGATATTTTTTCCATATTCTCTGTTTTAGTGGACAACTTGTAAAAGACAATGATTTTCTTTTTAATCTATTTTTTGATGATATGTTTAAATATTTTTGTAATTGTCAAGAACAAAAAAGTCCAGCCAGTTCTATATTTAACTCCCAAATGATAGACATGATGTATATGGAGTCTCCCCAATAGATCTAAATGTCAATTCACTGCAGGCATGCAAAAGTATTGTCTACGCGGCTATATGATGTCTCAGATGGATCCTTATCATTGGCATCACCAAAACTTGAGCAAGTTTGGGACCAAATTCAAACGTTTCACCATAGTGTGTACTGAAATCAGGCACAAACGGTACGTTGATATCCTCACTCACCGGTACTATAAAATAACCGATTTACTTATGTATCAGCAAAAGATAATCATCTGCTTCCACATGCTATGGCACTATAAAATGAATAGTTCAATCATGCAATGGAACGAGGGATTCAACAGTTTCTTCATGCATTGGCACAATAACATCATTAGTTTTATCATGCAGTGACACTACAGAGGAATCACTTTCCTCATACAATGGCACAATAGAATCATCAATTTTTTCATGTATTGGCACTATAATATCATTAGTCTCATCATGCATTGACACTACAAAGTCATCAGTTTCCTCATACAATGGCACAATAAAATCAACAGTTTCTTCATGCATCAGCACTAAAACATCATTAGTCTCATCGTGCAGTGACATTACTGTCATTAGTTTCTCAACCGGTTGGCACAATAAAATCATCAGATTCTTCATTGATCGGCATTATAACTTCATTAGTTACATCATACAGTTACACGACAAAGTCATCAGTTTCCTCATACAATGGCACAATAAAATCAACAGTTTCTTCATGCATTGGTACTATAACATCATTACTTCCATGATGCAGTGACACTACAGAATCATCAGTTTCCTCATACAATTGCACAATAAAATCAACAGTTCATTCATTATGGCACTATAACATTAGTTCCATCTTTCAGCTAAAGTACGGAGACATAAGTTTCCTCATGCAATGGCACAATAAAATCATTAGTTTCTTCATGAATCAGCACTGTAACATCATTACTTTCATCATGCAGTGACACTACAGAGTCCTCGGTTATATCATGCAATGCCACGATAGAATCATCATTTTGTTGATGCATTAGCACTATAACATCATTAGTTCGATCTTTCAGTGACACTACAGAGTCATCAGTTTCCTCATACAATGGCAAGATTGAATCAACAGTTCCTTCATGCATTGGCACTATAACATCATTAGTTCCATCTTTCAGTGACACCACAGATTCATCAGTTTCCTCATACGATGAAACAATTGAATCAACTGTTTCCCCGTGCATTAGCACTATAACATCGTTAGTTTCATCAGGCAGTGACACCGCAGATTCATCAGTTTCCCCATAAAATGGCACTATTGATTCAACGGTTTCTTCATGCATTGGCACTACAATATCATTAGTTCCATCTGTCAGTGACACTATGAAGTCATCAGTTTCCTCATTCAATGGCACAATTGAATCAACACTTTGTTCATGCATTGGCACTATAATATCATTAGTACCATCTGTCAGTGACACTACAGAGTCATCAGTTTCCTCGTAGAATGGCACGATTGAATGAACAGTTTCTCAATGCATTGGCACTATAACATCATTAGTTCCATCTTTCAGTGACACTACAGAGTCATCAGTTTCCTCATACGATGAAACAATTGAATCAACTGTTTCCCCGTGCATTAGCACTATAACATCGTTAGTTTCATCAGGCAGTGACACCGCAGATTCATCAGTTTCCCCATAAAATGGCACTATTGATTCAACGGTTTCTTCATGCATTGGCACTACAATATCATTAGTTCCATCTGTCAGTGACACTATGAAGTCATCAGTTTCCTCATTCAATGGCACAATTGAATCAACACTTTGTTCATGCATTGGCACTATAATATCATTAGTACCATCTGTCAGTGACACTACAGAGTCATCAGTTTCCTCGTAGAATGGCACGATTGAATGAACAGTTTCTCAATGCATTGGCACTATAACATCATTAGTTCCATCTTTCAGTGACACTACAGAGTCATCAGTTTCCTCATACGATGAAACAATTGAATCAACTGTTTCCCCATGCATTAGCACTATAACATCGTTAGTTTCATCAGGCAGTGACACCGCAGATTCATCAGTTTCCCCATAAAATGGCACTATTGATTCAACGGTTTCTTCATGCATTGGCACTACAATATCATTAGTTCCATCTGTCAGTGACACTATGAAGTCATCAGTTTCCTCATTCAATGGCACAATTGAATCAACACTTTGTTCATGCATTGGCACTATAATATCATTAGTACCATCTGTCAGTGACACTACAGAGTCATCAGTTTCCTCGTAGAATGGCACGATTGAATGAACAGTTTCTCAATGCATTGGCACTATAACATCATTAGTTCCATCTTTCAGTGACACTACAGAGACATCAATTTCCTCATTCAATGGCAAGATTGAATCAACAGTTCCTCCATGCATTGGCACTATAACATCATTAGTTCCATCTTTCAGTGACACTACAGAGTCATCCGTTTCCTCATACAATGGTACGATTGAATCAACAGTTTCTTCATGCATTGGCAGTATAACATCATTAGTTCCATCTTTCAGTGACACTACAGAGTCATTAGATTCTTCATACAATGGCACGATTGAATCAACAGTTTCTTCATGCATTGGCAGTATAACATCATTAGTTCAATCTTTCAGTGACACTACAGAGTCATCAGTTTCCTCATACAATTGTACGATTGAATCAACAGTTCCTCCATGCATTGGCACTATGACACCATTAATTCCATCTTTCAGTGACATTACAGAGTCATCAGTTTCCTCATAGAATGGCACGATTGAATCATCAGTTTTTTCATGCATTTGCACTATAATATTATTAGTTCTGTCTTTCAGTGACACTACAGAGTCATCAGTTTCCTCATACAATGGCACGATTGAATCAACAGTTTTTCCATGCAGTGGCACGATAACATCATTAGTTCCATCTGTCAGTGACACTACAGAGTCATCAGTTTCCTCATACAAGGAAACGATTGAATCAACTGTTTCCCCATGCATTAGCACTATAACATCATCAGTTTCATCAGGCAATGACACCGCAGATTCATCAGTTTCCCCATAAAATGGCAGGATTGAATCAACGGTTTCTTCATGCATTGGCACTATAACATCATTAGTTCCATCTTTCAGTGACACTACAGAGTCATTAGATTCCTCATACAATGGCACGATAAAATCAACAGTTGCTTCATGCATTGGCACTATAACATCATTAGTTCCATCTGTCAGTGACACTACAGAGTCATCAGTTTCCTCATACAGTGAAACGATTGAGTCAACTGTTTCTCCATGCATTGGCACTATACAATCATCAGTTCGAACAGGCAGTGACACATAAAATGGCACAATTGAATCAACAGTTTCTCCATGCATTGGCAGTATAACATCATACGTTCCATCTTTCAGTGACACTACACAGTCATCAGTTTCCTCATGCAATGGCACAATAAAATCAACAGTTCCTTCATGCATTGGCACTATAACATCATTAGTTCCATCTTTCAGTGACACTACAGAGACATCAATTTCCTCATTCAATGGCAAGATTGAATCAACAGTTCCTCCATGCATTGGCACTATAACATCATTAGTTCTGTCTTTCAGTGACACTACAGAGTCATCAGTTTACTCATACAATGGTAAGATTGAATCAACAGTTTCTTTGTGCATTGGCACTATAACATCATTAGTTTCATCTCTCAGCAACACCACAGAGTCATCAGTTTCCTCGTAGAATGGCAGGATTGAATCAACGGTTTCTTCATGCATTGGCACTATAACATCATTAGTTCCATCTTTCAGTGACACTACAGAGTCATTAGATTCCTCATACAATGGCACGATAAAATCAACAGTTGCTTCATGCATTGGCACTATAACATCATTAGTTCCATCTGTCAGTGACACTACAGAGTCATCAGTTTCCTCATACAGTGAAACGATTGAGTCAACTGTTTCTCCATGCATTGGCACTATACAATCATCAGTTCGAACAGGCAGTGACACATAAAATGGCACAATTGAATCAACAGTTTCTCCATGCATTGGCAGTATAACATCATACGTTCCATCTTTCAGTGACACTACACAGTCATCAGTTTCCTCATGCAATGGCACAATAAAATCAACAGTTCCTTCATGCATTGGCACTATAACATCATTAGTTCCATCTTTCAGTGACACTACAGAGACATCAATTTCCTCATTCAATGGCAAGATTGAATCAACAGTTCCTCCATGCATTGGCACTATAACATCATTAGTTCTGTCTTTCAGTGACACTACAGAGTCATCAGTTTACTCATACAATGGTAAGATTGAATCAACAGTTTCTTTGTGCATTGGCACTATAACATCATTAGTTTCATCTCTCAGCAACACCACAGAGTCATCAGTTTCCTCGTAGAATGGCACGATTGAATCAACAGTTTCTCAATGCATTGGCACTATAACATCATTAGTTCAATCTTTCAGTGACACTACACAGTCATCAGTTTCCTCATGCAATGGCACAATAAAATCAACAGTTGATTCATGCATTGGCACTATAACATCATTAGTTCCATCTTTCAGTGACACTACAGAGTCATTAGATTCCTCATACAATGGCATGATTGAATCAACAGTTTCCTCATACAATGGCACGATTAAATCAACAGTTTCTCTGTGCATTGGCACTATAACATCATTAGTTCCATGTATTTGTGAAACTACAGAGTCATCAGTTTCCTCATAGAATGGCACGATTGAATCAGCAGTTTCTTCGTGCATTGGCACTATAACATCATTAGTTCCATCTTTCACTGACACCACATAGTCATCAGTTTCTTCATAGAATGGTACGATCGATTCAACTGTTTTTCCAAGCTTTAAGACTATCACATCATTAGTTCCATCTTTCACTGACACCACAGAGTCATCAGTTTCTTCATGCAATGGTCTGATTGAATCGACAGTTTCTCCGTGCATTGGCACTATAACATCATTAGTTCCATCGCTCAGTGACTCTACAGTCATCAGTTCCCTCATACAATGGTACGATTGAATCAGCAGTTCCTTCATGCATTGGCACTATAACATCATTAGTTCCATCTTTCAGTGACACTACAGAGTCATCAGTTTCCTCATTCAATGGCACGATTGACTCAACAGTTTCTTCATGCATTGGCACTATATCATAATTAGTTCCATCTTTCAGTGACACCACAGATTCATCAGTTTCCTCATAGAATGGCACGATTAAATCAAAAGTTTTTTCGTGCATTGGCACTATAACAACATTAGTTCCATCTTTCAGTGACACTACAGAGTCATCAGTTTCCTCATACAATGGCACGACTGACTCAACAGTTTCTTCATGCATTGGCACTATAACATCATTAGTTCAATCTTCCAGTGACACCACAGATTCATCAGTTTCCTCATAGAATGGCACGATTGAACAAACAGTTCTATAGTGCATTAGCACTATAACATCATTAGTTCCATCATGCAGTGACACTGCAGATTCATCAGTTTCCTCATAGAATGGCACGATTGAATCAACAGTTTCTTCATGCATTGGCACTATAACATCATTAGTTCCATCTTTCAGTGACACTACAGAGTCATCAGTTTCTTCATACTATGGCACGATTGAATCAACAGTTTTTTCGTGCATTGGCACTATAACATCATTAGTTCAATCTTTCAGTGACACTACAGAGTCATCCGTTTCCTCATACAATGGTACGATTGAATCAACAGTTTCTTCATGCATTGGCAGTATAACATCATTAGTTCCATCTTTCAGTGACACTACAGAGTCATCAGTTTCTTCATACAATGGCACGATTGAATCAACAGTTTCTTCGTGCATCGGCAGTATAACATCATTAGTTCCATCTTTCACTGACACCACAGAGTCATCAGTTTTTCTGATTGAATCGACAGTTTTTTCGTGCATTGGCACTATAACATCATTAGTTCCATTGCTCAGTGATTCTACAGAGTCATCAGTTTCCTCATATAATGGTACGATTGAATCGACAGTTTCTTCATGCATTGGCACTATAACATCATTAGTTCAATCTTTCAGTGACACTTCAGTGTCATCAGTTTCCCCATACAATTGCACGATTGAATCAACAGTTTCTCCATGCATTGGCAGTATAACATCATTAGTTCAATTTTTCAGTGACAATACAGGGTCATCACTTTCCTCATACAATGGCACGATTGAATCAACAGTTCTATAGTGCATTGGCACTATAACATCATTAGTTCAATTTTTCAGTGACACTTCAGTGTCATCAGTTTCCCCACACAATTGCACGATTGAATCGACAGTTCCTCCATGCATCGGCAGTATAACATCATTAGTTCCATCTTTCATTGACACCACGGAGTCATCAGTTTTTTCATGCAATGGTCTGATTGAATCGACTTTTTTTTAATGCATTGGCACTATAACATCATTAGTTTAATCTTTCAGTGATACTACAGAGTCATCAGTTTCCTCATACAATGGCACGATTGACTCAACAGTTTCTTCGTGCATTGGCACCATAATATCATTAGTTTCATCTCCCAGTGACATTACAGTAATCAGTTTCCTCATACAACGGCACGATTGAATCAACAGTTTCTTCATGCATTGGCAGTATAACATTGTTAGTTCCATCTTTCAGTGACACCACAGATTCATCAGTTTCTTCATAGAGAGGTACGATTGAATCAACAGTTCCTCCATGCATTGGGACTATGACACCATTAGTTCCATCTTTAAGTGATACTACAGAGTCACCAGTTTCCTCAAACAATTGCACGATTGTATCAACTGTTTCTCCAGGCATTAGCACTATCACATCATTAGTTCCATCTTTCACTGACACCACAGAGTCATCAGTTTCTTCATTGTAACTATAACATCATTGGTTCGATCATGCAGTGACACTGCAGATCTATCAGTTCCCTCTTGCCATGGCACGATTGAATCAACAGTTTTATAGTGCATTGGCACTATAACATCATTAGTTCCATGTTTTCGTAACACTACAAAGTCATCAGTTTCCTCATGCAATGGCACGATTGAAACAATAGTTTCTTCATGCATTGGCACTATAACATCATTAGTAGTTCAATCTTCCAGTGACTCTACAGAGTCATCAGTTTCCTCATGCAATGGCCCGATTGAATCAACAGTTTCTTCATGCATTGGCAGTATAACATCATTAGTTCCATCTTTCAGTGACACCACAGAGTCATCAGTTTCCTCATAGAATAGCACAATTGAATCAACTGTTTCTCCATGCATTAGCACTATCACATCATTAGTTCAATCTTTCAGTGACACTGCAGATTCATTAGTTTCCTCATAGAATGGCACGATTTGATCAGCAGTTTCTTTGTGCATTGGCACTATAACATCATTAGTTCCAAACTTCCATGACACTACAGAGTCATCAGATTCCTTATGCAATGGCACAATTGAATCAATAGTTTCTTCATGCATTGGCACTATAACATCATTAGTTCCATCTTTCAGTGACACTACAGAGACATCAATTTCCCCATAAAATGGCACAATTGAATCAACAGTTCTATAGTGCATCAGCATTATAACATCATTAGTTCAATCTTTCAGTGACTCTACAGAGTCATCAGTTTCCTCCAAGAATGGCACGATTGAATCAACAGTTCCTTCATGCATTGGCACTATAAAATTATTAGTTCTATCTTTCAGTGACACTGCAGATTCATCAGTTTCCTCAAAAAATGGCACGATTGAATCAACAATTCCTTCATGCACTACTATAACATAATTAGTTCCATCTTTCAGTGACACTGAAGATTCATCAGTTTCCTCATGCAATGGCACAATTGAATCAATAGTTTCTTCATGCATTGGCACTATAACATCATTAGTTCAATCTTTCAGTGACTTTACAGATTCATCAGTTTCCCCATAAAATGGCACGATTGAATCAATAGTTTCTTCATGCATTAGCACTATAACATCATTAGTTCAATCTTTCAGTGACTCTAAAGAGTCATCAGATTCCTCAAAGAATGGCACGATTGAATCAACAGTTTTCTAGTGCATTGGCACTATAACATCATTAGTTCCATGTTTTTGTGACACTACAGAGTCATCAGTTTCCTCATGCAATGGCACAATTGAATCAACAGTTCTATAGTGCATTAGCACTATAATATCATTAGTTCCATCATGCAGTGACACTGCAGATTCATCAGTTTCCTCATAGAATGGCACGATTGAATCAACAGTTCTATAGTGCATTAGCACTATAATATCATTAGTTCCATCATGCAGTGACACTGCAGATTCATCAGTTTCCTCATAGAATGGCACGATTGAATCAACAGTTCTATAGTGCATTAGCACTATAACATCATTAGTTCCATCTTTCAGTGAAAATACAGAGTCATCAGTTTCCTTATGCAATGGCACAATTGAATCAACAGTTTCTTCAAGCATTGGCACTATAACATCATTAGTTCAATCTATCAGTGACTTTACAGATTCATCAGTTTCCCCATAAAATGGCACAATTAAATCAACAGTTCTATAGTGTATTAGCACAATAACATCATTAGTTAAATCTTTTAGTGTCTCTACAGAGTCATCAGTTTCCTCAAAGAATGACACGATTGAATCAACAGTTTTCTAGTGCATTGGCACCATAACATCATTAGTTCCATGTTTTTGTGACACTACAGAGTCATCAATTTCCTCATACAATGGCACGATTGAATCAATAGTTTCTTCATGAATTGGCACTATAACATCATTAGTTCCATCTTTCAGTGACACTACAGAGTCATCAGTTTCTTCATACAATGGCACGATTGAATCAACAGTTCTATAGTGCATTAGCACTATAAAATCATTAATTCCATCATGCAGTGACACTGCAGATTCATCAGTTTCCTCAAAGAATGGCACGATTGAATCAACAATTCCTCCATACATTAGCACTATAACATCATTAGTTCCATCTTTCAGTGACTTTACAGATTCATCAGTTTCCCCATAAAATGGCACGATTGAATCAACAGTTTCTCCATGCATTAGCACTATAACATCATTAGTTCCATCTTTCAGTGACACTGCAGATTCATCAGTTTCCTCAAAGGATTGCATGATTGAATCAACAGTGTTCTAGTGCATTAGCACTATAATATCATCAGTTCCATCATGCAGTGACACTGCAGATTCATCAGTTTCCTCATAGAATGGCGCGATTGAATCAACAGTTCCATCATGCATTGGCACTATAAAATTATTAGTTCCATCTTTCAGTGACACTGCAGATTCATCAGTTTCCTCAAAAAATGGCACGATTGAATCAACAGTTCCTTCATGCATTGGCACTATAACATAATAAGTTCCATCTTTCAGTGACACTGCAGAGTCATCAGTTTCCTCATAGAATGGCACGATTGAATCAACAGTTTTATCCATGCATTACCACTATAACATCATTAGTTCCATCTTTCAGTGACACTGCTGATTCATCAGTTTCCTCAAAAGATTGCATAATTGAATCAACAGTTTTCTAGTGCATTGGCACTATAACATCATTAGTTCCATTTTTTTGTGACACTACGGAGTCATAAGTTTCCTCATACAATGGCACGATTGAATCAAAAGTTTCTTTATGAATTGGCACTATAACATCGTTAGTTCAATCTTTCAGTGACTTTACAGATTCATTAGTTTCCTCATAGAATGGCACAATTGAATCAACAGTTTTTTCATGCATTGGCAGTATAACATCATTAGTTCAATCTTTCAGTGACTTTACAGATTCATCAGTTTCTTCATACAATGGCACGATTGAATCAACAGTTCTATAGTGCATTAGCACTATGAAATCATTAGTTCCATCATGCAGTGCCACTGCAGATTCATCAGTTTCCTCGAAGAATGGCACGATTGAATCAATAGTTTCTTCATACATTGGCACTATAACATTATTTGTTCCATCTTTCAGTGACACTAAAGATTGTTCAGTTTCCTCATAAAATGGCACAATTGAATCAACAGTTTCTCCATGCATTAGCACTATAACATCATTAGTTCCATCTTTCAGTGACACTGCAGATTCATCAGTTTCCTCATAGAATGGCACGATTGAATCAACAGTTTTATAGTGCATTAGCACTATAATATCATTAGTTCCATCATGCAGTGACACTGCAGATTCATCAGTTTCCTCTAAAAATGGTACAATTGAATCAACAATTCCTTCATGCATTGGCACTATATCATAATTAGTTCAATCTTTCAGTGACACCACAGATTCATCAGTTTCCTCATAGAATGGCAAAATTGAATCAACAGTTTCTCTATGCATTAGCACTATAACATCATTAGTTCCATCTTTCAGTGACACTACAGAGTCTTCAGTATCCTCATACAATGGCACGATTGAATTAATAGTTCCTTCATGCATTGGCACTATAACATAATTAGTTCCATCTTTCAGTGACACTGCAGATTCATCAGTTTCCTCAAAGAATGGCACGAT
Source organism: Thysanoteuthis rhombus (assembly GCA_963457665.1). NCBI lineage: Eukaryota > Metazoa > Mollusca > Cephalopoda > Oegopsida > Thysanoteuthidae > Thysanoteuthis > Thysanoteuthis major. The sequence continues at coordinate 68,561 of CAUOPZ010000249.1, read as the reverse complement.
TGAATCAATAGTTTCTTCATACATTGGCACTATAACATCATTAGATCCATCTTTCAGTGACACTGCAGATTCATCAGTTTCCTCATAGAATGGCACGATTGAATCAACAATTCCTTCATGCATTGGCACTATAAAATTATTAGTTCCATCTTTCAGTGACACTGCAGATTCATCAGTTTCCTCTAAAAATGGCACGATTGAATCAACAATTCCTTCATGCATTGGCACTATAACATAATAAGTTCCATCTTTCAGTGACACTGCAGATTCATCAGTTTCCTCATAGAATGGCACGATTGAATCAATAGTTCTTTCATGAATTAGCACTATAACATAATTTGTTCCATCTTTCAGGGACACTACGGAGTCATCAGTTCACTTATGCAATGGAACAATTGAATCAATAGTTTCATCATGCATTGGCACTATAACATCATTAGTTCAATCTTTCAGTGACTCTACGAAGTCATCAGTTTCCTCAAAGGATTGCACGATTGAATCAACAGTTCTATAGTGCATTAGCACTATAAAATCATTAGTTCTATCATGCATTGACACTGCAGATTCAACAGTTTCCTCAAAAAATGGCACGATTGAATCAACAGTTCTATCATGCATTGGCACTATAACATAATAAGTTCCATCTTTCAGTGACTCTACAGAGTCATCAGTTTCCTCAAAGAATGGCACGATTGAATCAACAGTTTTCAAGTGCATTGGCACCATCACATCATTAGTTCCATCTTTCAGTGACACTACAGATTGTTCAGTTTCTTCATACAATGGCACGATTGAATCAACAGTTCTATAGTGCATTAGCACTATAAAATCATTAGTTCCATCATGCAGTGACACTGCAGATTCATCAGTTTCCTCAAAGAATGGCACGATTGTATCAATAGTTTCTTCATACATTGGCACTATAACATCATTAGTTCCATCTTTCAGTGACACTACAGATTGTTCAGTTTCCTCATACAATGGCACGATTGAATCAACAGTTTCTTAATGCATTGGCACTATAACATCATTAGTTCCATCTTTCAGTGACACTACAGAGTCTTCAGTTTCCTCATACAATGGCACGATTGAATCAATAGTTCCTTCATGCATTGGCACTATAACATCATTAGTTCCATCTTTCAGTGACACTACAGAGTCATCAGTTCCCTTATGCAATGGAACAATTGAATCAATAGTTTCATCATGCATTGGCACTATAACATCATTAGTTCAATCTTTCAGTGACTCTACGAAGTCATCAGTTTCCTCAAAGGATTGCATGATTGAATCAACAGTTTTCTAGTGCATTTGCACTATAACATCATTAGTTCCATGTTTTTGTGACACTACAGAGTCATAAGTTTCCTCATACAATGGCACGATTGAATCAATAGTTTCTTCATGAATTGGCACTATAACATCATTAGTTCAATCTTTCAGTGACTTTACAGATTCATTAGTTTCCTCATAGAATGGCACAATTGAATCAACAGTTTTTTCATGCATTGGCAGTATAACATCATTAGTTCAATCTTTCAGTGACTTTACAGATTCATCAGTTTCCCCATAAAATGTCACGATTGAATCAACAGTTCTATAGTGCATCAGCACTATAACATCATTAGTTCCATCATGCAGTGCCACTGCAGATTCATCAGTTTCCTCAAAGAATTGCACGATTGAATCAATAGTTTCTTCATGAATTGGCATTATAACATCATTAGTTCCAAGTTTTTGTGACACTACAGAGTCATAAGTTTCCTCATACAATGGCACGATTGAATCAATAGTTTCTTCATGAATTGGCATTATAACATCATTAGTTCCATCTTTCAGTGACACTACAGAGTCATCAGTTTCTTCATACAATGGCACGATTGAATCAACAGTTCTATAGTGCATTAGCACTATAAAATCATTAGTTCTATCATGCATTGACACTGCAGATTCAACAGTTTCCTCAAAAAATGGCACGATTGAATCAACAGTTCTATCATGCATTGGCACTATAACATAATAAGTTCCATCTTTCAGTGACTCTACAGAGTCATCAGTTTCCTCAAAGAATGGCACGATTGAATCAACAGTTTTCAAGTGCATTGGCACCATCACATCATTAGTTCCATCTTTCAGTGACACTGCAGATTCATCAGTTTCCTCATAGAATGGCACGATTGAATCAACAGTTCTATAGTGCATTAGCACTATAAAATCATTAGTTCCATCATGCAGTGACACTGCAGATTCATCAGTTTCTTCAAAGAATGGCACGATTGAATCAATAGTTTCTTCATACATTGGCACTATAACATCATTAGTTCCATCTTTCAGTGACACTACAGATTGTTCAGTTTCCTCATACAATGGCACGATTGAATCAACAGTTTCTTCATGCATTGGCACTATAACATCATTAGTTCCATCTTTCAGTGACACTACAGAGTCTTCAGTTTCCTCATACAATGGCACGATTGAATCAATAGTTCCTTCATGCATTGGCACTATAACATCATTAGTTCCATCTTTCAGTGACACTACAGAGTCATTAGTTTCCTCATAGAATGGCACGATTGAATCAACAGTTTCTCCATGCATTAGCACTATAACATCATTAATTCCATCATGCAGTGACACTGCAGATTCATCAGTTTCCTCTAAAAATGGCACGATTGAATCAACAATTCCTTCATGCATTGGCACTATAACATAATAAGTTCCATCTTTCAGTGACACTGCAGATTCATCAGTTTCCTCATAGAATGGCACGATTGAATCAATAGTTCTTTCATGAATTAGCACTATAACATAATTTGTTCCATCTTTCAGGGACACTACGGAGTCATCAGTTCACTTATGCAATGGAACAATTGAATCAATAGTTTCATCATGCATTGGCACTATAACATCATTAGTTCAATCTTTCAGTGACTCTACGAAGTCATCAGTTTCCTCAAAGGATTGCACGATTGAATCAACAGTTCTATAGTGCATTAGCACTATAAAATCATTAGTTCTATCATGCATTGACACTGCAGATTCAACAGTTTCCTCAAAAAATGGCACGATTGAATCAACAGTTCTATCATGCATTGGCACTATAACATAATAAGTTCCATCTTTCAGTGACTCTACAGAGTCATCAGTTTCCTCAAAGAATGGCACGATTGAATCAACAGTTTTCAAGTGCATTGGCACCATCACATCATTAGTTCCATCTTTCAGTGACACTACAGATTGTTCAGTTTCTTCATACAATGGCACGATTGAATCAACAGTTCTATAGTGCATTAGCACTATAAAATCATTAGTTCCATCATGCAGTGACACTGCAGATTCATCAGTTTCCTCAAAGAATGGCACGATTGTATCAATAGTTTCTTCATACATTGGCACTATAACATCATTAGTTCCATCTTTCAGTGACACTACAGATTGTTCAGTTTCCTCATACAATGGCACGATTGAATCAACAGTTTCTTAATGCATTGGCACTATAACATCATTAGTTCCATCTTTCAGTGACACTACAGAGTCTTCAGTTTCCTCATACAATGGCACGATTGAATCAATAGTTCCTTCATGCATTGGCACTATAACATCATTAGTTCCATCTTTCAGTGACACTACAGAGTCATCAGTTCCCTTATGCAATGGAACAATTGAATCAATAGTTTCATCATGCATTGGCACTATAACATCATTAGTTCAATCTTTCAGTGACTCTACGAAGTCATCAGTTTCCTCAAAGGATTGCATGATTGAATCAACAGTTTTCTAGTGCATTTGCACTATAACATCATTAGTTCCATGTTTTTGTGACACTACAGAGTCATAAGTTTCCTCATACAATGGCACAATTGAATCAATAGTTTCTTCATGAATTGGCACTATAACATCATTAGTTCAATCTTCCAGTGACTTTACAGATTCATTAGTTTCCTCATAGAATGGCACAATTGAATCAACAGTTTTTTCATGCATTGGCAGTATAACATCATTAGTTCAATCTTTCAGTGACTTTACAGATTCATCAGTTTCCCCATAAAATGTCACGATTGAATCAACAGTTCTATAGTGCATCAGCACTATAACATCATTAGTTCCATCATGCAGTGCCACTGCAGATTCATCAGTTTCCTCAAAGAATTGCACGATTGAATCAATAGTTTCTTCATGAATTGGCATTATAACATCATTAGTTCCAAGTTTTTGTGACACTACAGAGTCATAAGTTTCCTCATACAATGGCACGATTGAATCAATAGTTTCTTCATGAATTGGCATTATAACATCATTAGTTCCATCTTTCAGTGACACTACAGAGTCATCAGTTTCTTCATACAATGGCACGATTGAATCAACAGTTCTATAGTGCATTAGCACTATAAAATCATTAGTTCTATCATGCATTGACACTGCAGATTCAACAGTTTCCTCAAAAAATGGCACGATTGAATCAACAGTTCTATCATGCATTGGCACTATAACATAATAAGTTCCATCTTTCAGTGACTCTACAGAGTCATCAGTTTCCTCAAAGAATGGCACGATTGAATCAACAGTTTTCAAGTGCATTGGCACCATCACATCATTAGTTCCATCTTTCAGTGACACTGCAGATTCATCAGTTTCCTCATAGAATGGCACGATTGAATCAACAGTTCTATAGTGCATTAGCACTATAAAATCATTAGTTCCATCATGCAGTGACACTGCAGATTCATCAGTTTCTTCAAAGAATGGCACGATTGAATCAATAGTTTCTTCATACATTGGCACTATAACATCATTAGTTCCATCTTTCAGTGACACTACAGATTGTTCAGTTTCCTCATACAATGGCACGATTGAATCAACAGTTTCTTCATGCATTGGCACTATAACATCATTAGTTCCATCTTTCAGTGACACTACAGAGTCTTCAGTTTCCTCATACAATGGCACGATTGAATCAATAGTTCCTTCATGCATTGGCACTATAACATCATTAGTTCCATCTTTCAGTGACACTACAGAGTCATTAGTTTCCTCATAGAATGGCACGATTGAATCAACAGTTTCTCCATGCATTAGCACTATAACATCATTAGTTCCATCTTTCAATGACACTGCAGATTCATCAGTTTCCTCATAGAATGGCACGATTGAATCAACAGTTCTATAGTGCATTAGAACTATAATATCATTAGTTCCATCATGCAGTGACACTGCAGATTCATCAATTTCCTCATAGAATGGCGCGATTGAATCAACAGTTCCATCATGCATTGGCACTATAAAATTATTAGTTCCATCTTTCAGTGACACTGGAGATTCATCAGTTTCCTCAAAGAATGGCACAATTGAATCAACAGTTCCGTCATGCATTGGCACTATAACATAATTAGTTCTATCTTTCAGTGACACTGCAGATTCATCAGTTTCCTCATGGAATGGCACGATTGAATCAACAGTTCCTTCATCCATTGGCACTATAACATAATTCGTTCCATCTTTCAGTGACACCACAGATTCATCAGTTTCTCCATAGAATGGCACGATTGAATCAACAGTTCTATAGTGCCCTAGCACTATAACATTATTAGTTCCATCATGCAGTGACACTGCAGATTCATCAGTTTCCTTAAAGAATGGCACGATTGAATCAGCAGTTTCTTCATGCATTGGCACCATGACATAATTAGTTCCATCTTTCACTGACACCACAGAGTCATCAGTTTCTTCATGCAATGGTCTGATTGAATCGACAGTTTCTTCATGCATTGGCACTATAACATCATTAGTTCCATGATGCAGTGACACTACAGAATCATCAATTTCCCTATGGGTTTCCTCCTAAAATGGCACAATAGTATCAACAGTTTTTTCGTTCCTTGGCACTATAACATCATTACTTTTACCCGGTAGTGACACAAAAGAATCATCAGTTTTTTCACGCATTGGCACTACAATATCATTAGTTCCATCATACAATGATAGCACAGAGTCAGTAGCTTTTGTTGGATGGATCAAAAGAATCTTCAGTTTTTCATGCAATGGCGCCGTTACATCATTAATTTCATTTTACAGTAATACTACAGTATCAGTTTTTCCATCCGTTGGCACAATGAAATCATCAGTTTGTCATGCATCAGCACTGTATAATTTACTCATGCAGTGACAATATAGAGTCATCAGTTTCTTCATGCAACGGAACAAATGAATTATCAATCTTGCAATGACACTATAACACCATTGAATTTATCATGCAGTGACGCTATAGATTCATCTGTTCACCTACATAATGGCACAATACAATCATCAGCTTCATCATGCATTGGCACCATAACATCATGTTTCATCTTTCAGTGACACTACGGAGTCATCAGTTTCTTCATGGAATGGCATAATAAAATCATTAGTTTTTTCATACATCAGCTCTATAATATTAATCTCATCGTGCAGCGACACGACAGAATCATCAGTCTGCCCAGCAATGGCTCAATAGAATAATCAGTTTCTTCATGCATTGGCACGATAACATCATCAGTTTGATTATACAGTGACAGTACAGATTCTTCAATTATCTCATTCAATTGCATAATAGAATCATTGGTTTATTCGTGTATTTGCACTTTTAAATCATTAGTTTCATCATGCAAAGACACTAAAGAGTCATCTGCTTCCTCATGCAATGGCATAATAGAATCATCAGTTTCTTCATGCACCATCATTATAAGATCAATAATGACATTATGCAATGAAAATATAGAGTCATCGGTTTCTCCATTCAGTGGCACAATAATATCATCAGTTTCTTAATGCGTTGGCACTCATGGAATGGCACAATAAAATCATCAGTTTCTCCACGCATCGGCATTATACCATCACTAATTTCATCATGCAATGACACTACAGTCATCAGTTATCTCGTGCAATGGCACAATAGAATCATCAGTTCCCTCATGCAGTGACACTACCGAGTCATCGGCTGTATCATGTAATGGCACAATTGAATCATCAGTTTCTTCATGCATAGGCACGATAATATCATCAGTCCCATCGTGCAGTCACACTACAGAGTCATCTGTTTCCTTATGGAATAGCACAATAGAATCATGTTTTTTTATGCATTGGCACAATAATATCATTGGTTTCATCATGCAGTGACACTACAGAGTCCTCAGTTATTTCATGCAAAGGCACAATATAATCATATGTTTCTCCATACATTGGCACTATGACATCATTAATTTTACCATGCAGTGACACTACGGAGTCATAGCTCTCCTTATGCAATGGTGCAATATAATCATCAGTATCCTCATGCATCGGCACTATCACATCATTAGTCGTATTGTGCATTGGCACTACAGAGTCATCAGTTTCTTTATGGAATGGTACAATAGAATCATAAGTTGTTCATGCATTGGCACAAAACATCATTGGTGTCATCATGCAGTGACATTACAGAATCATCAGTATCCTCACGCATTTGTTGTATAGAATGATCAGTTTCGCAAGTTTGTGATCATAATTTGGTAAAGATCCTGAAATCATTGTAAAAACAGCAGGTATGTGGTAACCTTTGGTAAGCTTAATTTTGTAATCTAAGCTGGTTCCCTTTGAACTTTCGACCTAACACCAATTATTGATTATCATAACAATGATGTACTGCCTTGTCTGTATTTTTAAATAGGTATACGTTATCATGTACGGTTGAAGTTTTGAGGGGATGAGGTTGGGTCATGTTCGCTTCAGATAATGTACTGCTGAATGTGATTAGAGCCTCTACAGTCACACTTCGGTGTGCTTACCAAGCATGGGTAGTTGTTCGTGCATGAATTAGATGTACTATTTACACATCACTGGTGTGTATGAACAGGAACCCCAAATGTGTTAAGACAAACAACGAAAATGGCTAGTTCAAATGCTGCAACCAGAACCCTGTCTTGTTCCTTGACGTAATTGTTCCTCTTCGAGCTCAGCAACAGCTTTTTCTTCGGTAAGATTTTTACAAGGATTTTCAATGCAACCGATCTCTATGTTAATACAGGAGCGTTCTAGTAGATTTTCATCGTCAATTGCCATGAATCCTGTTGCAGGATCTTCGTACACAACAGCATGCAAAAGGACAGGTGTTGTTCCATACATATATATATATAAAGATATATATATATAGATAGATAAATATATATGTATAACGATTTATATATATATATATATAAATTTACATATATATATATATATATATATATATATATGAGGATAGATATATATATATATATATATATATATATATATAAAGATATATATATATAAATAAAGATAAATGCTTCTACAGTAAATTCAACGTATAAATTTTACTCAATATATATATATATATAAACATATATATATAAATATATATATATATATGTATATGAAGATATATATATATATATATATATATATATATAAAGATATATGTATATATATAAAGATATATATAAATAAGGATATATATATATATATATATATATATATAAAGATATATTTATATATATAGATATATATATATATAAAGATATATATATATACATGAAGATATATATATATATATAACGATATATATAAAGATATATGTATATGAGAGGTTATATATATATATATATATATATATATATATATATATATATATATATATAATGATATGTATATCGATATATACATATATATAAAGATATATACGTATATATAAAGATACATATATATATAAATTTATATACATATAAAGATATATATATATGTATATCTGAAGATATACATATATATATATATATAAAGATATATATATATATATAGATATATATATGCATATATATATATGAAGATATATATATATACATATATATATGAAGATTTATATAAGTATATATGAAGATATATATATATATATATATATATATAAAGATATATATATATATACATATATATATATATATATGATTTATATACACATATACATATGGAGATATATATATATATTTTATATATATATGTATATATAGATATATATATGTATATAAAGATATATATATATATAAACATATGTATGTATATAAATATATATGTATATATATATATAATGATATATATATATATATATATATGAAAATATATATATATATAAAGATATATATATATACATATAAAATATACGTATATATAGAGATATATGAATATACATAAAGATATATATATATATATATATGTACGATATAAAAATATACGAAGATATATATAAATATAAAGATATATAGAGATATATATATGAAAATTTTTATATACAATCATATATATATAAAAATATATGTATATATAAAGATATATATATATATATGAAGATGAATACATAAAAAGATATATATAAATATAAAGATATATATGTATATTAATGAATATATATGTATATATATATATATATATATGAAGATATATATATATAAAGACATATATATATATATATATATATATATATATACATATATACATATATATATATATATGGAGATATATATACATATATATATAAATGAAGATATATATACATATATATATGTATAAAGATGTATATATATAAAAACATATATATATATACATATATATATGGAGATATATAAAAAAAGATATATATATATATAAAGATATATATTTATACCTTATATCAATAAAGATATATATATATATATATATATATATATATATATATGACTAAAGATGTATATATATGAAGATATATATATATATATTTATATATATATATATATCTAAAAAGATATATATATATATATATCTATATATAAAGATATATAAATATATATTTTTTATATATATATACATATATATATATATATATATATATAGACATTCATATATAGACATATATACATACAAATATATATTTGAAGATATATATATATATACATATATATATATATATATGGAGATATATATGTATATAAAGATTCTTATATATGTATATATATAAATATATACATATATATAAAGATATATGAATATACATAAAGATTTATATATATATAAAGATATATATATATATAAAGATATATATATATAAAATAATATATATATATATAGAGATATATATATGTATATATAAAGATATATATAGTTATATATATATATAAAGATTATTATATGCATATATATATATATAAAGATGTATGTATATATATATATATATATGTATATGAAAAAATATATATATATGAAGATATATATGTATGAAGATATGTATATATATAGAAAGATGTATATAAATATAAAGATTTATATATATATATGGATATATATATATATATATATAGATACATATATAGAAATAGATATACATATAAATATATATATATATATAGATATATATATATAAATATATATATACATATGAAGATAAATATATATACATAAATATACATATATATATAAATATGTATATATATATATATATATATATATATAAAACTATATCTATATATGGATATATATATATATATATATATGTATTTATATATATATGTATTTATATATATGTATATATATGTATATTAAGATATATATCTATACAAAGATATATGTATATGTATAAAAATATGTATCTATATAAAGATATATATATACGTATATATGCAATATATATATATATATATATATATATATATATATATATATATATATATATATATAGAGAGAGAGAGAGAGAGAGAGAGAGAGAGATATAAAAGTATATACATATATTCAAAAATATATATATATATATATTTAAAGATATATATATATATAAAACATATATATATAAAGATATATATGTATACATAAAGATATATATATATATATATATATATATAGGATGTATATATGTATATATATATATAAAGATATGTATATATATAAAGATATAAAGATATATATACATAATTATACATATATATATATATATATATATATAAAGATATAAATATAAATATAAATATGAATATATATATATATATGTATATACATAAATATATAAATATATACATATAAAGATATATATATATATAGAAGTATATATAAGTATTAAGATATATATATAAAGATATACATATATATATAAAGATATATATATATATATATATATGTATATATAAATATATATATATATATATATATAAAGATAGATACATACATATAAAGGTATATATATATTTGTATAGATAAATATATATATATATAAAGATATATATATATATGTTTACATATAAAGATATACATATCTATGAAAATATATGAATATATATAAAGATATATACATAAATATATATATATATAAATATATATATACAAAAATATATATATATATATGAAGATATATATATACATATATAAAGATATATATAGTTATATATATATATATATATATATATAAATTATTATATGCATATCTATTAAATTTTATATATATATATAAATATATATATATATATAAAGATATATATATGTATGAAAATATATATATATATATAAAGATATATATAAATATAAAGATATATATAAATATATATATATATATATGGATATATATATATATATATATAGATACATATATAAAGATCAATATACACATCAATATATATATATATATATATATCTAGATAGATAGATAGATATACATATACATATGGAGATAGATATATATATACATAAATATATATATATATATAAATATATATATATATATAAATATATATATATATATATTTAAAGATATGTATATATATCTATGGATACATATATATATATAAATATACATATATATATAAAGATATATATATATATATATATATAAATATATATATATATATATAAATATATATATATATATATGTATATATATATATATATATATATATATATATATATATAAATACAATATCATACATATATATAAAGATAAATATACATATATACAGATATGTATATTTAAACATATATATATATATGAACATATATATATATAAATATACATATATATGTAAAGATATATATATATACATATACATATATATATAAAAATATATATATATATATATAACAAGATATATATATATATATCATAATATATATCTATATCTTTATAGATATATATATTTATATATATATATAATTATAAAGATATATATAGTTATAGATATATAAAAAATATATATATAACAATATATATACATATATATAAAGATATATATATAGATAAAAATATAAACATATATATGTATATATATATGTATATATAGATATATATACATATATAAAGATATATATATATAAAAATTTATATAGGATCTATATATATATAAATATATATATATATATATATAAAATATATATATAAAATATATATACATATATATATAAAGATATATATATAGATAACAATATATAAACATATATATGTATATATATATATATATATATATATATATATATATATATATAAATATATATAAAGGTATATATATGTATAAATATATATATGAAGATACGTATATATATAATGAAATATATATATATAAATGAAAAATTATATATTTATATATACATATAAAGATATATATATATATATATATATATATGTATAAAGATATATATATTTATACATAAAAATGTATATATATGTATATATATATATAAAGATATATATATATTTATGATGATATATATACATATAAATACATATATATATATATGTATACAAATATGTATATATATATATATATATATATATATATATATATATATTATATATATAATGATGTATATATGAAGATTTATATATATATATATATAAAGATATGTATATATATAAAGGTATATATATATAAAGATGTATATATACATCTGAAGATATTTATACATATAAATATATGTATATATATACATATATATAAATATATATATATACATATATAAAGATATATATATATATATAAAGATATATATATATAAAGATATATATATACACAATGATGTATATATATATAAAAAATGATATATATATAAAGATATATATATATATATATAAAGATATATGCATATATATATATATATATATATATATATATATAAATATATATATATATAAAGATATATACATAAAGATCTATATATATATATATATATATATATATAAAGATATATATATGTATAAAGATGTATAAATATATAAATATAAAGATATATATATATAAACATAATTACATATATAAACATATATATATATATATATATAAAGATATGTATATTTATATACATATAAAGATATATATATATATATATATATATATATATAAAGATATATATATATATATAAAGGTATATATATATACGTATATAAACATATATAGATATATATATGAAGACATATATATATACAGATATATATATATATATACATATATGTATATAGATATATAAATACACTATGTATAAGAAGATATATTCATATAAAGATATATATATATAAAGATATATATATATACATAGAGATATATATGTATATAAATATATATATATATATATACATAAAGTTATATATATATTCATATCGTTGTATATATAAATATATATATATATATACATATATATATAAACATATATATATATATAAAGATATATATATATATAGAAATGTATATTTGTTTCTATATATAAAGATATATATAGATATATATATTTATAAACATTTATACATATATATATATATATATATATAAAGATATATATACATAAACATATATAGATATTTTCATACATATATTTATACATGTATGAAGAAATATATACATAAAGATATATCTATAAATAGCTTTATATATATATACATATAAAGATTTATATGTAGAGAGACATATCTATATAAAGATATGTATATACATATAAAGATATATATATATAAAGATATATATATATAAAGATATATATACATATATAAAGATATATATATATATATATATATATATATAAAGAAACATATACATATAAAGTATTTATAATAATATAAAGTTGCAGAAAAAAATCTTTGGTTAAGCGAAAAAAAAAATGTCCACTTCGATTTTGCGTCTAAAAAATGGGAAAAAATTAATTTTGACCTCCAATAGCGCGAGCATTCCCGCTTCAATTGTCAAAATCAAGGACGGAAAACTAAATGAGAAAAAAAGAGGTCCTCCCAAAATTAATGATAAAATCTCTTGTATTCTGACCCCATAGAGATAGAAAAAAATACCACTCAATTTGGACCTCTTGAGAAGGAATTTCCCCACCATTTTCAAAGTAAAAAGGTATTCCCCTCCGATTTTGAACCTTAAAAGTGGAAAAAGATAATTCCCCTTTGATTTTGATGTAAAGTGGAAAATATTTATTTCCTAAAAGGTTTTACTATCACTAATTCTCTCCATCACTTACCATTGAAAAAAAAAGAAAAAAAGAAAAAGAGAAAGAGGAATAGAAACTCTCCGATTTTGACCCCTAGAAGAAAAAGTTTCCTTGGATTTCACCTCCCAAAACAGAAAAATTGAAATTCCTCCTCAATTCCACCCCTCTAGAAGTAAAAAATGAACGTTACTTTCATGCGATCAAGATAACCTCTGATCCTCAAAAACGTGTCTTGAAAAAATTAATGTGATGGTAAAAATTATTTAGTAATATATTTCATGAATTACATAATTCTCTCACGCGATTGTTTAACTAAACTCACCATCAAAAAAATAATTGATTAAAATGTTATTCATCATTATAAGCGATACCAGTTGCATTATTGATAAGGTGAGAACTATATCTCTCATCGTGTCTCTGTGTCTCTCTGTTTCTCTCACTTTCCCCCCCCCTTCTCTCTTGGCTTTCCGTTTTCTTCTGCACTCATTTTTTCTCTCTCCAGTCCTTTCTTTCGCTTTCTCTCTCCCTCTCTCTCTCTCTCTCTCTCTCTCTCTCTCTTCGATTTGGACCTGTCAAAGTGAAAAAAATACCCCTCGAAGAAAAGAGTAAGAAAAAAGCAGAAGGAGAGAGAAAATTTCCAACTCCAATATCGACCCTTAGGAAAGAAAAGAAAAGAAAAAGAAAATTCCCCTAGATTTCGCCTCTTAAAAGTGTCGAACGCACCCAAGAACTCTACCAAGAACTCTACTCCTCAAAACACGGGAAGCAAAACAACGACCAGGGTACACAAGACGCTGAAAATCAGTTCGGGGGCTTCCCATAAGTTCCATTGGACCAGATAACATCACCATCTATTTACTCAAAAAAGCTGGTGAGATCGTCAAAAACAACAAAACAAAAAAAACTAGCAATTCTATTGAACTTGTGTCTAAATCAGAGTAAAGTCCTGGAAGACTGAAACAAGGCTATCATAATACTTCTACATAAAAAAGGAAATCCCAAAAACCTCAACAACTACAGGACTATAAGTCTACTCAGCTGCATCTACAAACCTTTCACAAAAATCATCACCAACCGGATCACTAAAACAAAAGATGAAAACCAACCACGGGAACAGGCTGGATTTAGAAGTTACTCGACCATGGACTATCTCCATTTATCATAACTCCTTTATCAGGCTACACAAAGACTGAACTTTTCCAGCTCCAAAAAGTAGTAAGGCAAGGTGATACCAGCTCAGCCAAACTCTTTACAGCCTGCCTCGAGATTATCCTCCGAAACCTGGACTGGGAGAATAAAGGAATCAAAATAGACGGCAAATATCTGAGCAACCTCAGATTAGCAGACAGCAGATAACACACACGACCTCCAACTAATGTTAGATGAATTAAACGGAGGAAGTTGACCTACGTATGAACTACGTATGAACTTCAGTAAAACGGAAGACCTGCAAACTGAGAAGCATGCAATGCGCACATGAGAGAATCATGTTCAACCTGAGATAGAGAGATCACAAGACAGCCCAGTATATCAGGGAGAAAACGGGAGTCCGAGACATCATACAATCTATTGAAAAAAATTAAATGGCAATGAGCAGGCCATGTTGCAAGAATGGCAGACAACCGATGGACATCACAACTCACAACATGGATCTCCAGAGATTGCATGCGAAGCTGGGGCCGACAGAATTCTAGATGGAGAGATGAAATGGTCAAATTAAGAAAATACTAGCTCTGTGACGCCTAGGATAGAGAATTGAGACGAATCCTGGTGAAGGTCTATGTTCAACGACGGACGATAAGAGACTGATGATGATGATGATGATGATGATGATGAAATTCAACAGCTATGCTTTGCACGTCAACAGCTTCCTTCCACCTAGTTGATGTAGAAGCGTAAGTACAAATCGCTACCGCCACAACTATTAATAATGAAAGTCTAACGGGACGAAAGGTTTATTCACCCAAAAATAACAAGTAGCGTATGCCAAGGAGATAACTGATCATGTTAAACTTGTGAGTGTACGGTCACTCTTGTACATACACAAGTCCTGGCTAAGAACGGTAACTCTTAAATCCCAGCCGTTATTATGTGGTTATTTCAGCATCTCAGTGCAGAGGCAATAATGGTACCTTGACCTTCCAACATCAACCCATTTCTTCAAAACTAAATTCTGTAAGATGAATTCTTGCCCTTTTCTAATTCATTCTAAAATAGATATTGTACAGAGTAATGATATACATAGGTACAACAATAGACCCACAACCTAGTAATGAAAAAATATCTATTTTGCACATCAAATATCTATTTTTTAAAAGACCCCTTAATTTAGCTTAAATATTAATCACATAAGTGAAATATTATATAGTGAAAACTATTTACGAGTATCTGTCCGAGAGTCCGCCTCAATCATCAGATACAATCAAGCTTGTTCAACAAAAAGTTTATATCATACATAAGAGCATTGCTCAGTGGCGGGAACACAAGGCAATTGTCGAAATTCTCTTTCCAGCACCAATTCTTCCGGAATAAAAGTCTTATCAATATCATGATTTACTTGAATGAGTAGCATTGTACGGAAAGTACGAAGAAAATCATTTTAAATCTCCCTTAAAAAAGTGAGATTGTTATCACACAATGGTGTTTATCCAAAAGACAATTATTTCACTATTTATGAAAATGATGTGTTGGTGAAAAATATTGGTGCCTCGTACAAAATTCAAACCTACAACTAATTGTTATTTAAACATATATAATGTAACCTAGCAATAAATACTACGGATATAACTGTGGCAATTTTATTAATATTACTGAAATTTTGTTATAAAAAAGCAAACTGCATGATAGACCGCCAGATTTATGTAATATTTGTAACTTAAGTGATATTTAAATACCGTAGCAATACCATCATAAGCTATCTCCTTTTTTTTCGTACAGAAGTCCAATTTCCTAAGTTATTTCTGTCAAATCATTTGAGTCTACCCATCTGAATGTGTGAATCCTCCCTTTTAGTTGAGCGGGAATACATATTTAGTGGAAATTTTTCACGATGTTAGGTACGAAGATAACGTTTTCATCGCAAACAAGTTGGTGTTATGACAGTGACGTATTCACACAAAATCCAATATGTCCACCGCCCAAAAGTGTCAGTTTTATGTCTCTACTGCTGGTGAGAAATCTATTTTTGGCGTTATTGTTGCTTTTCAAGCCAGCAATAATTTTCAAGATCTTTTTGTTCAAATTATCGTAGTTCGGGATTTGAAATTCTTTTGATATCTGCACAGACATATATACTTTGATAAACAGATAGTTAAAGATACTTTAGAATCGACTATACGTATTACATATATATATGTTAGTTTGGATCAGGCCTCTATATCATTGTTTTTGCAGACCGGACTGGATCATTACCAGTCTCTGCCTGCTTGTCTGCCTATCTGAGAATTGCAGAAAGCCACTTACAAAGATAGAAGTATACATGGAAACGACTACTTCAATCGAAACGAGAATAAAGCCACCGAGGAAGTTTCCTAAGCCTCATTTTGTTTTCCTTCTTCCAGTTTGCGCCCGGGCGTTTAACGGCTAGAGAGCGAGTTGCTAGGTTACGCAACCCGGGGGTTAGAAAACTAAAACCTGTCATATATTTATGGAATGCAGCTACAACTTTCTTTGGTTTGCAATGAATGACAGATGTATTAGTGTATTGACCCCCGTGTTAAGTAACAGTCTGAATATATTTCTGAGAGAAAATTTACAATAATTATAAAAATCCAAAGGAAAATATGACAAAGGCTAAATTTTGACGGATGGGGAAGGTGCAGTCATCTTTATCCATTAACTAAGCTAATCCCATTTTCTGACCAAATAACTCTTTATTGTTATTCTGAATATTACTTGTCTTTTATAGAAAACGTCTGGTATTTTTAGTGGTGATCACTAAAATACGGGAGGTGTTCTATAAAGTTCTACCTAATCCCATAGTTGCAAATGTGGGGAGTGTAAAAAAAAAGATGATTTTTTTAGCACTTTAAAACTTTCCCAAGTTATCAATGTATATTTGAAAAATATTAGTGAGTCCCCACCAATTATCTGATACGGCAGAAGGTTAACCGGGCCAAAAAATATGTGAGAAGTGAAAAGAACTTTATCCGAAATATCCCCCCCCCCCTGAGAACTACAGCAACGTGTGTGTGTGGGGGGGGGTATGCAATAAAAATGAGGCCTTCTTAAATGAAAGAGAACAGCACTATTCTAACTTAATCAAAGTCGGGCTGACAAGTCTTTTTTCGAGTCACATTCTTATCTAAATTAGCAACACTCACGCGACACAGTTGTTTCACCGAATTCTGACGTAGACAGAAACTCACTCTGACGTGTCGTCTACACTACGACCCATGATGCCGACTGAGCACGAGAGTCCAGTGTTATTTCATATCCATCGGCAGCACCACGGCAATGGCATCAGGGGGCGAAAATTCATCAAAGGGGCAAACCACGTTGTCTTCGATAGGGTTACACAACAGGCGTAAGTCATTGCGGTGAAAGAAAGCGTGCTCAATAGACAAACCCAAATCACCACTGTGCATACACTCTGGTGAAACTGCCAGTCCCGCTACGAACAACCGTTTTCTGACCCAAACTGCATCCCGAATAATCAACCTGGTAAGGAATGCTCCATCGTCGTTGAGCATTTCATACTTGGTGCCCAACGCCAGATGGACTCTCTTCTATCGTCAAACTAAGCTCTTTGGTCAAATCATCTCGCACACCCTTTCAACACTTGATATGATGTCTCTATCTACAGGTTTTACAGACGCCTCCTCAGATCACGTTTAGGCCAGGCGATCGATACACAAAGTTGCTCAGTTAATAAAAACGTGAAATTTGGCACAAATATTCTTTGATAGGCACTAATTTTTCAAACAATTCACAATAAATTTTACTCGCTGATTTTTGTAGTATCAGATGTGGTCAATGACATACTAAAAGTCTATCACAGTTTGACCCCTAGAAAGGTATAATTTCCAAGCTGTCGCACAAATGCTTCATGGGGTATGGCTATTTTTTTTTTTTTTTTTTTTTACTGCAGTATGCACTAAAGAGACCAAATCAAGGATCCATTCCAAAATTTTTTCTTGGATCCTCCTTTCTACTTCAGTGAGAACTTTCTGAGATATATGTACAGACATGAGTGAATATAGAAATGAGAGAAAAAAACAGAAAAAATAAAAAATATCTCAATAACGAATTTCTGGACCCATTCAAACTTTCATCACATCGTCCTTGATACGTGCCCTACCATTCCACAAGATATCGTATGGACAGACTGGAGCAGGTATGTGTGAGAAAAAAAAACACCTAATATCCCATGATTAAAAACAAATTTCTGGACCCACGCTAAAAGTAAATTACTTCTTCCTTATCCCCTCTGCTTGCATTTCCACATAATTTAAGTGACATTCTGAGAACCTTTGGAGATATTGTATGGACAGATACGGGCGAATATAGAAATGTAGTATGGATAGACACCTTCCTTGATACACGTATTGCCCCCTCACGAAATTCATTGAGAACTTCTGGAGATATGTTGACAAGCAGGAGCGAATACAGGAACTTATGGGAAAAAACACAAAAATATCTTTCAATCAGAAACGAAATCTCATATCCATTCCTTACTTCTAGCGGTTCCTTCTTAAACTGTGCCTTACGTATTCACGAGATTTCATTGCAATTCATCGAATACTTTTGGAGAAATCATGTAGATAGATAGGAGCGAATACAGAAACGTATAAAATGTTGAAATATCTCTCGATCTAAAAACGAATTCTTGGATTCACCCCCAAAGTTAGTTATTTTTTCTTACGATGTGCCTGATTTTCCCACTAAATTTCATTGGAATTTAATAGAGAACTTCCCGATACATTGTATAAAGAGGTGGGAGAGAAAATAGACATTTATGAATAATAAGCAGCTGTCTCCGTTGTCTTTTCTTTGAACATTTCTGTCTCCGCTCATATCTTTCAACACTATACCTCCAAAAGTTCTCTATGAATTTCACTGGAATTTTGTGGAGTTGGGAAGATAAAAAAAAGTACTGATCAGATTTGGGGTAGGTCCATGGATTTGTGTTTCATTGGGAGATATCCATAGTTTGCTAGTTTGGAAATATTGCTAAGCAACCGTTTTTAAAGAACGTCTGTTTCAGAATGTATCCATGTCTGAAATTGTTCTATCCACCCTATCCGTATCATTATGCCGAATTTTATCCTTTTATCGTAAAGCGAGTAATCCTGACTAAATTCTGACTGGACTACGTTGTGCTTAAATCTGGTCAAAAAAAATGTAAAGTGTAAAGTGTGTCGTCGAATCTCAATGTTCAGCATACCTAGACCGCCTTCAGAAAGACGGAGTAGCCAGACGTATGTTGCCTGTGGTCTGAAATGAGTCTAAACAGTGCATGCTCAAACAGAAACAGATCATTACACAGGAGTGAGAACAATGACAGCCAATGAGGGATGAAGGGGATAAATATGCGAAGGAGATTAAGAGAGACTTTCACTAGTTTTCTCTTTCTTTATCTTGACGCTGAAAGTACACGTTTTCTAAAGAGCATTTATTGAAGTGTAGAAAATTCAGTGTTTACAATACAATCTATTCAAAATGAGAAGCGGTAAAGGGAGAAATGAGAATCTCTACGGACTTAGTGTATCAAAGTTGCATTGCAAAAAAAGCAATATCCATCCAAAAACACCACTAACTGTTCACTGACCTGATTTTATAAATGTATGTCATTCATAAAATGAATGACTGATTATAATCCTAGTGTAAAAATTACATTTTTCTAATGTTTAGAATCGAAGATTGCTTGAGAACGACTTCTGGTGATCTCAAAGGTTAGTATGTGGGAAGTTAATCTTTATTGATTCTCCATTCCTAATATTAAGTCAATTGGCCGAGTTTTTGTGAAAAAGAGGCGCAAATAAACAAACGAAAGTCTCAAATATCAGGGCACATTAGCATTATTCATTTGTACACAATAATATAGCATTCATTTATTCATCAAATGACACACTGATATTTGTTTGTCTATGCATAGGACATAGGCCTACTTTAAGTCAATGTATGCATGTTACAGTTGCAATTCAATCTCTTCATTAGACTGGAAGAATGGAACAATTTGCAATGTAACAAACTTTTATTGAACGTAATCATTGTACAAAATCACAACAGTTATAAAAATCGATTTTTTTGATGAAAGACACGGACATCTTAGAATGACATAGCTAATGTTCTCTAAAGAATGACACGGCTGATATATTTTTAAACATTGTTAAAAACTTGTTGCAGCCGTCCCCATCCCTATCAGAAACCTATGACAGAACACTAACTTTGACACAAATTAACCATGTCACTTAGAAGTTAACAAAACAATGATTCAAATTAAGTATGTTTTGGTCAATCAATGTAAACAGTCAAGACAGTATGGTAAAAATACGGCTCATGAAAAAAATTATTCTCATACCATCAAAACACATTTTTCAATATCTACAGCGACAGATATAAATGTGCCTTCTGGCCTCCTGGTTAGTTGGATGTGGGGCTAACTGTACATGTGAAGTCATCACTCTAGCATGTTCCAGATTGGAGGAACACAATGGCAATCTTTTCCAGTCTCCCCAACAAATTATTTGCTATTTCCTCTTTTGTACAATTTCGATTCTTCCAGACTCATTGATCATTGTAATTAAGGGTCTTATGAACATTAAATTGATTGCTCGAAAGGAAATTACTTTCCTCGATTCAAAGTTTTTGTTTCTCAGAATTTATCTGAGTTAAGTGGATTTATTGATTCGTGGTGTTTATCCACTGCACTAAATACGAGACAAAATAAGAAATGTGAAGTTTAATAATACTTACCTTTAGAAAATTTAGAAATTTCGAAATCTTGTTAAATATGAAATTCATCCTGACAGAGAAAAAGAAAATGATAGCTGCACTCTTAATGTTGATGTTGATTTTCTTTTACTCCGATGCTGTGCATGCTTGAAGCCTTTGGATTTACTTCATAGGTTTTATTTTATCATTTCTTTGCATAATCTATGACGTTTTTCTGATCTTTTCTCGCCAGGCTTTATAATTATCTAAGTTGGTAAGTTGTTAATTAAAAATAAAACCCAAAGTAACAATAATCAACTCATGCTTTTTAAAATTAGCTTTTACAAGTTTGGGTCAATAATCTAATATTTGCTTGTTTCCTTTTTTTCTGTGATGATTCCACATTTTTCGGGAGCTTAACTCGAAACGTGGATGTGTAAATATATTCATCCTAAGCTCGAAGTAACGAGGTAATCAATATCGGATTCCGGCAATGTCAAAGCAATGATTCACACTTGACAATATCATATTCACAAAACTTTGAAGAGTGTTTTTATACTGACCGTCTCGTTGACACGCTTTTGAGTAGCCACAAGTCTTGCTCTGTGATGTAGCAACGGATGATCACTTCTTTATACTAGATAGTTAGAATCGTAATTCAGATAAATTCTGGTAAATATCAGCCTTGAGTATTCACACATCCCAAACGTATGCTCTGTTCGACTTATCAGTATATTCCTGGAGGCTATTTCGTTGTTTATGTTGAGTGTAAAGATGGATTGTCACTGTAGTCGTAGAAGCTGTTACCTGTTTTGAGGATATCTGAAAGGCTAAGAAATTATCAGAATTAGCAGTCCCATCTATCTGTAGCCAGCTAAAAGTAAAGTGTTTATAAGCCAGAAGACTATATAGATATGAGAGCAAAGGACTGGAAGAGTCAACTCGGCGCACATTGATGGGGTCATGTGAAGGTGACTATTTCAGAAAATGTCGGAGCTTACCTGAATGTTCAAGTTAAAAAAAAAATGTTTAAAAAAAACACAATGAAAAAAAAATCTGGCCATGAAAGGGAAGGGAAAAATACTGGCTCACCAGTCCTGACAGGGTAGAAAACGACAAGCATGTGCACTAACATGTGGAATTCCTCCCATCAATAAAAAGTGCCAGACATATAGACACCTCAAAGAAGAGGACGGTCCTCTGGTAACTTGACTTAATCGTCACTCTTTTTGATCGAAAAACAAGTAAACAGGATTGTCAGGTCAACGAAAGACATGATGATCACTGACCATTTGCGGGGTGTAAAGATATAATAGGTCGACAGTTTTTCAGTTTTGCGACAGTTTTGCCTGATGGGACGTGTTGCTACCCAGTGAAGAACACTGCATGGCCCTGACGAAAAGTGAACCCCAAAAGAAGGATCACTTCCTTTGTGTGGGGTACCCGGGCTGCAGGAATATCCAAGATAGTAGTCCCTTCGTATATTCTCGGAGAACATACTGGGACATTATCCTGCAATACGGAGAAATTGTCTCAGTGGCCTCTGAGGCTATGCACAGAAAATGGCGTCTTGATCTGATGATAAGTAGGAAAGCTTTCTTCACCATTCCCAATTATTTGGACCTGGATATCCGGAGGAAGCTGCTTCTTATGGTAAAGGGTAGAGGGTTAGTTTGCTGGATATATGTTGCGAGAGATGTCGTTGTAAAAAGAAACTGTCAGTAATGGCGATGGATATGGAAGTATGGTAGGGAGAACTAAGAAAAGGCAGCAGAACTACTGATAGAACTGAAGACCAGACAGACAGCGGAGATAGTAACCTTCCAACCATTCCTCACACCCAAAAATACTTGAATGCCCTCCTACAAAGACATCACCCCCACCTAAAATACAATTACAGAAACTACTGCTGGCGGAGTCTGTCCGCCCAGCTTCCCATTCTCAACAAAAAACAACTTACCCCCTCGACAGAGACAAACTCTCCCACAAAACAAAAAAAATCCTCCACACTTCCTCCTCCAATTTTACCACCGCAATCACCGCTGCTGACACCACCTTAAACAGCTTCCCTCCCTTAATCAATATAGTCAGAGGGTCAAAAAAAGGGTCACGTACAACCAACCAAAACGTGATTCCGTTCCAGGATTTTATCGACATTGTACACCTTATCAATAAATTCCGAAATGAACATCCCAATGAATGGATTTGAACAAATATTGGCAACTTAAATTAAGTGCAACATTCCAGTTACATCGATTGAGTACTAATTAGAAGAGTCGACATTCGAATGTCAAAGTTTTCACAGTGTAGTTTATTCGAATCAAAGATTAGTTGAGGTCCAAATGAATTGAGGTACAGCTAAACCAGTGTAATCTTGTCTCTGGAAATTCAATGCATCCCTACTGGATGTTAAGGATTTTAGCAATTAACAATACTTGAGCAGCGATTGACGAGGCGATCCTTAAGAATAAGATGAAGTCTTTTGCTACCAATCAAGAGGATGAAATCCAGGAAGTATTAACGTTGGAATAGAGAATATTCCTGCAATTGATGGCTTGCCTTACGAAGTGATTGCTGTCCATATTTGCAGACTGTGCTCGATAGTCTAATTGGCCATAAGCAGACTTATTCTGTGAAGGGGAGAACTATCCAAGATATCCTGTATACGGTATGCACAATCATTGAGAATGTCGACAACGGATCAACGCTGATCAAATTAGATCATTCCAAAGCCTTCGATAGGGTTGACCATTTTCTCGAATATAGCTTGCCCACAGCTTGCTTCGTCCAGGACTTTGGCTCCTGGATTCACATCTTGTATGTGTCTCTCAGCTCGGCGGTAGAAGTGAAATGAGTTATATCGAAATCCTTCCAGTTATCAAGATCAGTTTGTAAATCTCTGAATTTAGATGAGGTATTATTATTATTTCGATTATTATTCGGACTCTTCTCATCTTGGTTGTTTTTCATACAACGTTTCGGCCTTTGTACTATACAGCTTTCATCAGGTATCATCTGGTAGGTGTGGGGAAGTAACGAACCGAACCCTTTATTTAACCGACGGGGGTATATTGACCGCACTCCCCTTCTTAGCATTAGTAGATTTATTATTGTCTCACACTGGGATCGAACCTACCAGATGATATTAGTGAAATGGCCCGTACGAGATGGACTGATGGAGGAGTTCGGTTCGACAAGAAAGAGTCGCTTAATTTGGCTTTGGATGCCTCGGCTGAGTTGCCTCAATAATAAGGAGGTATCCTTCACCTAGCTATTGATTGGAAATGCATTCTGGGTTTGGAAACGGTCTTCTGCTGCGGGACTGGTAGATTCACTTGCGTGCATATGCTGCAGTAATATGAAAGAGTCTATTGAGCATGCCTTTTTTCACTGCAATGTTGTACACCTGTGGAGCGAGTTGATTGAGGGCTACATGGTTCGCATCTTCGGGCCACGCCTCTACGTCCTTGACACCAGTACTGCATGTAGCAATGTGTTTCCGCCGTTGGATAAAGAAGCACATCATGTTCAATGGCATTATGAGAGTCGTGATTTGGACGGCACGCCAGAATGAATTCCTCGAGGGTTAGTATTTTACTCCTGTACAACTGGCCACCTAATTTAAGTATCGGCTTATGGTCAGGGTCGAGAGGGAAAAGTTTCCTCCGTCGGAATTTAATGAAAGTTAGTTTTGCTGCTGTTTAGTGTGAGAGGTACTAGATTAGAGTGGTACCTTGAAGTCACTGGTTGAATGATAACAAATTTGGTGGACGAAAAGAGACTTGTCAGCCCTGCACAAGTTAGGGTTGAATAGATTAGTCCTTCTCAAGTTGATAACAGTTAAACTTAGCCTAGGAGAAAATGGACATTGGTTGCCTTTTCTAGTTTTTTGTTTCGTATACCCCTTCCTTCCCCATAGATGCCAGAAGGTAAAGTTCTCCAGAGGCAGTGGGAATTTTCAAATATTTTTTTTTCTCGCACGCACCCACTTTTCACCCGGTCAACTTACTGCTCTGCTGTATTAGACTGTTGTGGGGGTCACATACTAACCAATTTTGTAAATATATATCATTCATCGGGGTTTTGTTCGTTTTAATTGTATATAGTAATTTTTAATGTACTGCCCCTACAAAAGATAGTAAATATGGTATTAATATAGGGTTTTCATAGAGAAAATCTGGTATCGTGGTAAATGTAAACTGAAAGAAATATTCAGAAAAATTACGTTGTTTTGGTGAATGGAATAATGAAGTAAGATTGGGTCAGCAAATGAGACTAGCTAAATTGATAATAGGACAGAGAAGTCCAGTCCTTATCCCCTCTTCGAATTTTGACCTTGTGTCACATTTTCACATTATTGTTAAAAATAAATACGTTCTATAGATGAATATGATCAGCAAAGAGATAAGTATTAATATGACGGCCCTCGTATCTGCAGGGACAGAGTACGAGTTGATGCTGCTATCCGTGTACTGTAGCAGGAGGCGTCCGTTAATCACTGGTGAAGGAGGCAGGATAAATGATGGCGTTTTAGGTGTGGTTCTTGGTAGTTCAGGTTGACGTAGGACAACGTATGGTTGGCGTATTGACATCAAGATGACTGCTGACTGGTATCGACAAGTATTCAGGTTGCTGTGGTGGGGTATCAAATGTACCAGGTATGTGCATAGTCAAGTTTTCTCCTTGGTTGCTACGTTGATCCAGCTGTAAGGGAGAAGGCCATTAATCAGCACATACTACAATCTTTTACTAAGGAATTCAAGTATTCTCCTATGTTTAGTCTATCGACGTGGGTAGGGATCCATCTTAATTCTGAAGCTGTACAGAATCACCGACTCCTGAAGTTTCTCATTCCACACATGTGCCTTCGTGATTGTTGCTTCTCATAGGTCGCTTATTACTCTCCACTGTTGGCGTATTTGGCGTTTGTTTCGCAGAATCGGTAGATTACCTCAAATATCACGATCATAATGCTTCATTGATGGGTGCGTAAAGCACGAGTAGCCCGATCGTGTTTAAGATGACCACTGCTATCAGTGTCATCAGCGAATATGAGCATAACTGTTTTGAGTGTAAGCTCTTCTCAGCCATTACTCTGGGTTAATAAGCCTATGAAATTCACTTTCGTACATTCCAGTTCTTGCAGAATGTTTTACTTATGAGACTCGAATGGTGGTTACTCGCCCAAAGAGAGTTCCTCAGGTCACCATATGAGCAGAACCGAGGCTGCATGTGTCGCATACCGTTTTGGTATTCCCAGATGACATAAAGTCCACTTCAATCGGGTTAGTGTATCGATCTACATATGTGACACTAGGGGGCCAAGAGTCCCCCGTGTCCTGAAAATTACTATGGCTTTTACTAAAAATTACTATGGTTATTACCAGTAATTACTATTGTTATTACAAAAGGAGTTATCTGTGTTAAAAGGGATAATGTGTTTTTTGAGGATACTGTAGCAAGTTGTGAATTACGTGTTTCCAGGTGCAGGCATCTGCGATTTCTCAATCCTGTGTCATCTGTCAAATCCTGGGTTGCAAAAACAAATGCTTTTGGAAAGAGGTTTTGTTCCCGATTCGATGACCTTGTCGTGGGAAGTTGAGTTGCCTGTACTTTTTCAATCTAGTGTCATCCGTCAGATCCTGGGCTTCGAAAACAAAGCCAGATATAAGGGCCAGTATTTGGGGTCTAGAGAGAGAGAGAGAGTAAAAGCTTATGAAAGAAAAGTTATTTGCAGAGTCCTTGGGAGAGGGGAGACTAATTTATGATATTGAACAGACCTGCGTCGCGATATGAATGAGGGTCAATGTTTTGGGTTTTTCCGGAAAGGTCGAGATGGCAGGAGAGGGAGAGAAAGGGAAGTCAATTACAAGAGATACAGTGTCGATACCAAGGGCTTAAATAGGAAGAATTTTCGTAACAAGCAGTCAGAGTAAAATTTGGGTTTGGAGAAGAGACTCGTTGCCAGCTCTCTCTCTCGTGTTAGACGCCGCCCTTAGTAACCGTCAACCGCTGCTACCATTCAGTAGACTACCGTTCGTGACATGAGAGACCAGACGTCATTTTGACTTAGATGATAATCGGCTTCCTCTCTTTTCAACTGCGAATAGGCATTTCCCGTCTCCAGAGATATTGATAATCAATATTCTATATAAAACGTATAAACGAAATTCCGTCTTGTTGCCTTCTTTTACTAACCCAGAACCACGGCTGGTTTAGTATAGTTTGTGGGGACAGCACCATAGGAACCCCCACACATATATGATATAGTTTCGATTGTGTAAATCGAACAAGTCTCGACAGTGATTGGGCGATGGAGTTGCAAGTGGTGCAGTGGGCTCTGGTTTACCGAACGCTAGAATCCAATGCAGGCCAAAACAATTCGTTGTTTGGCATAAGCAAGTATGTCATTCACGCCCGGATGTGCACGAAGTTTTCTTGGTATGAGGATCTTGTTGTCCGTGTTCGAAATTCCTTCGAGGCAGTACGATTCCTTATGCAAGAACCCAAACTGTCGAATTAAAGATCTTTGCTCAATCTCGCGTATCTATGCTGTATATCATCCCCTAGAGTCTTACATTCCTCATCAGACACAAATTGTGGGATGTCTGTTGATTCCACGTAAAGAACGTTTGCTCAGGTTCTCTGGTGTGGTACTTACTGGATAACATGAGGCAGAGTCAGGTACGGTTTTGAGTTTTCAAGGAAGGTATTTGATCCAGAATATATATGTAAGCGAGCGCTCCTTGAAGTTGAAAAAGCGAAGTTTTTTTTTACATCCTCCAGTGCCTAGTCGGAGAAAAAAATTGTGAGTGGCTAGTGGTCGACAGTTACTGGTAAGTCTGAACATTCTGGCACAAACGACACGGTTTTAGTCCACAGATTAGTGCCAGTGCGTCTCTTTCAATCGGGACATACCGTATCTATGCGTGCTGGTTGAAGTAAGACCCAACCAAGATTAGTCTCCAGTGATCATCACCGCAATTACGACCTGTTTCAACTGGACAACAACAATATTTATGAAAAAGAGATTAACCAGTGCCTGTCAACCTCTACTGTTTTAATCCCATTTTCGATTTTTTGCATGATTATACACTTTGACTGCTCAGGGAGGCGATCTTTGAAGCTAGCAACTTCCGGAAAGGGGTCATTACTCCGGCCTGGGAAAATGTATATGAAACTTGATTCACAAGCCAAAACCATAATCTGATACTGGCAATATCTGTGTGTGTTGGGAAATGTAGAATGGCCTCAATCATTCTTTGTGTAGGTTTTACATCGTCGGTAGTAATCGTGAAACCCACTTCGTCCTCTGCAAAGTGGAAACTTGTCCGGATTAAAGATAATGCTGCTTTGACCACTGGGGTGGATGTAATCCACAGTATACCAGAATGTAAACTCAATTGAGTCATCTCATAGGAGACTATCATTGATACGTTGAGTTTTGTGGGCTGTGTCGACTGAGATGTCATCAAATCGACAGATGTATCCGTCCCCAGAAGCGTAGAATCCTTGAAGAAGCCAACCTACTGGCCTCATTCTCAGATGAATAGGTGGGCATCACGTGCATCCATGGAGAGGAGTAAGCTATGGTATTCATCCCACGCGTCAAGGACTGTCTTCTTTTTGTGAGCTAGCACTACCAAGACTTTGTTAAATGGAGATAGGATGTGACAGCGGCATTCATCTTTTGCAAATCTACGGTGCGTCTGAGAGCTCCGCCCTTCTTAAGTGCGACAACCATTCTCGAATATCAGGTTGTGAGGGGTACCAACTGGTACCACTTCAATTAAAGCCAGTGCAACGTTTCTGCTGACTTCTCGTTTTAACCTTTTCTTCCAATGGTCAGGTACTGGTATCCGTGTACGAACTGCTATCGGTGTCGTATTCGGAATAAAGGTGATGTACAGTGACTTTCCGGGCATGGTTTGTAACTGTTTGGCACGTGTTGAAAGCACTGGACTTAAAATGCATAAGGACCCATTATTTGGTCAATGTCTGGGGACTTTCTTGGGATGAAATGTTATGACAGTGAGCTTTTGCAGGACGGTCATTCTGCGAGGACACTTGCAGAGGAGCTTTTCCTCAGTATTGGAAAGATGCATTGTAGCCGGCACAAGTCTCTCGGAGCAGATTCTGGCAGGTTGAAACCTGATGTCTTCTGTTATACATACGCAACCTGTCGTGTTTCCATCGAGCTGACTCAAATATGTAACCCTTTATCTGCTATTGGTCATCTGTGATACCACGTATCCAATAGTTGGCCCGAGATACTCATCAGGACAGCTAAGTAGCCTCTGGATCTCCGATCTGCTTGAATAGTATCCGCAAAAGTCAGAATGTGGTGGTCACTGTAACTAATAGGAACAGTCAGGGTGCCCAAAAGCTTCGTGAGCTCGATGCACGACGGTTTAAGAGATGGCGGTGGTTTTAGAGTGTTTTCTCAAATTACTTCCAATACCATATGAGGCGTGGCACAAGTATACACTGTGCTGATATCATAATCAGTTTTTGTGCTAATATTTGTTACGTCATCGCAGCACGGCGGGTTTTTCGTACGAAATCGTTTCCTGGAGACGTTTTTTTTTAACGGCCTACCCAGGTTGAACTAACATGAATGAGAATTCATGTCTTGTTTCTGTCCGCGCTGATCTACAAGTGGAATTCCCATTCGGCTTTCGGCATCCCACTTTTTTTATATGACCTTTAATCCCACAATTATGACGCATAAAGTTGACTGCTGCTAAGAGTCTACTTTGATGTTCCGTGTTGGCGAGCCCAGCTATCATCTGGCCGGCTATCAAGTCATAGTTACCTCTTTGACCACAGCCGTCAGTGTTGGGACAATAGACTACAAATAAATCAAAATTAACATCAGCCTGTAACCATGCAAAGAACTGTGTAATAAGCTCACTCTCCGACTGACATAGAGAATGGACAGTCTGACGGTGCACTTCCTTCTGTAGGCCCCATTACCACAGCAGAACAACAACTGACCCACAGTGACTGAATTGGGGGCATGAGCCCCCATAAGGTCAAAGAGGAGCCTGTTCACCTGAGTAGGGCATACTGACTCATTGCAAATCTCTGTAGGCTCGCTATATTGTGTCCAGGCATCAAGAAATAGCACCCAATCGTTGTCCGAAGAGTCGGGTTCAATCAGTTTTTTTTAGATAGACCTTTCTTCGAAGAGCGATATTGTCCTACTACAAATCTATCATCCACTGCATTCATCATTATGATTATCAGTCTTTTAACGTTCGTTGTTGGACATAGACCTTCCCTGGGATTCGCCACACCTCTCTATCCTGGGTTCTGCGGAGCCAATACTTTCTGAATTTGTCTAGTTCGTCTCTCCATCTTGTATTCTTCCTGCCTCAGTTGCGCGTGTGATCTCTAGGGATCCATGTTGTGAGTCGTGATGTCCATCAGTTATCTGCCATTATTGCAACATGACAAGCTCATTACCATTTTCAAATGGATTCTATGACTTTCCATGTGAGGTGATTCTTCGCTTGATTCGTTGTCTTTGGCAGATGTAGTGATCCACTTTCTCCAGTTTTGCATCTTTGATCTTTGTGTTCTTATTTCTGACGTGATTGTTGCACATTACAAGGTGCAGAACCTGTAAACATTAGAGTACTGCAACATCCACTGCATTAGTTTTGGTAATAGTTGCTGCTGGTCGTTGCCTCCGCTTATTGTGGACATGCAACTACTGTGTTCATAACACATCACCACCCGGGATAACATGCCCGTGAAAACACTTGCCCATGCTTTTTTTTACCTTGAAATAGTGTCGATACTTTGACTTCAATCCCAAACTTCCTAAACGTGGAATCCTGTTCGCAGCGCCATGTAGAAGTGAATTGTCATAGGAATTACCGAAGCTATTTCCAGTGAAAGATTTTGAGGAAGATTTTGAAATCATTTAAATTAGCAGTCCGATTTGCAGCTTGCTGAAAACACGTAAGAAAAATATGAAACGAGTTGAAAAACGTGGGGAGGGGACTTGGGCTGGTCACCTCCGTCCTATCATTACCTTAGCTAGTCTCATTTACTGACCCAGTCTTACTTCAACATTCATTTCTCCAAAACAACGCATTTTTCTGAATATTACTTTCTTTCTGCATTCATCACAAAACCAGTGTCTCTCTATGAAAGTCCTATCTAATCCCATACTTACACTCTTTTTGAAGGGTAGGATATAAAAGATGATACTTAATCCAAATTAAACAACCCCGATGAATGATATATATTTACAAAATAAGTATGTACGTGACCCCCTACAAAAGTCTATTAGTTAGTTAACCGGTCGGATAGAGGAATGTGGGTGAAAAAAAAACAAAAAACGAAGAAATTTCGTAAGTTCCCACATCCCCCGGAGAACTTTATTTTCTGTCATCTATGGAGGAGGAAGGGGTATACGAAACGAAGAACGGGGAACTAAAAAAGGAAGGCCAATTTTCTCCCTAGCTAAGATAAACTGTTTTCAACTAAAGGCGGACAAATCTAGGCCTGGGCTGGAAAGTCTCTTCCGGACCACAAAATTCAACCGTTGATGCCACTCTAATTTAGCACCTCTCACACTATATAGCTGCGAAACTTTCACCAACTTTCTGTTGAACTCCGACGAGAGGAGCCTTTCCCTCTCGACCCTGATGCTTAAAGTAGGCGACCAGTTGTAGGGAGTGAATTGCTGACCTTCGTGGAATCCCTTTTGGTGCGTTGTCCGAATCTCGACTCTCATATAACCCCGTAAGCACATTAGCGCTTGACATTCCTCCCTATCCAACGGCGGAAACACATTGATGCCAGTGCTACGTGTAGCAAAGGTGAAAAGAGGTGAATCAGATCGCATTCCGAATGACAAACCAGGTGAGGGGTGCTGAAACATAATGTATACAACTAATCAAGAAGGTTATATAGATATGTGAACGAAGGACTGGAAGAGTCCATTCTGTGCGCATTGGTTGGATGCTCGTAATGTGTGAATAGATTTTCAAGTAGTTATACCTCAGCTAATAATCAAAGGTGTAGTACCCACCTTTCCAGCTAAAGAAAATTATTCATATACGGAGTTATCTGCCCTTTGGAAAAAATCTATCTATAAAACCTTTATCTCCGTAGAAACGGTAAATTCCTCTTTCCCTTTTTTGACATCACAGAGAACTGCCAATCAGATAGCATATTCTTATCTTTACGATACTTAAACTGTGGCGGTAAATCTCCCCCCATCTCTCTCTCTCTCTCTCTCTCTCTCTCTCTCTCTCTCTCTCTCTCTCTCTCTCTGTGTTCCGACGGCGTCGAGGTGAGCTCGTCTCTTCTCCTTCTCTCTTTAGTTAGGATAGTTAGTATATTTTTTATACACACTCTGTTCTTACACACGCATCATCACATATTCATCTCAAGAACACACCCTATCTAAGCTAAGCGCTCTCATCGTAGTTAGGTCGGATTTCCTAAGATAACTTCATAGTGGCTACAAAAAGGATGACCATACTGACGGACATTCTATGGACTCTATCCCACATTTACTTAGTGACAGTCCTTTCCCTTCATTCTTCCTATCTCTACATCTTTTATCCTGGTAGATCCGTCCACATATTCGTCCTTGTTTATTTTAATTCACTCATGATTAAAACCTGGCACTGTTGTTTACTTCTTTGTTTGTTCTTATTTCGTTTTGTTAACGATCCAACTAACTGTGTACTAACCTTGTTTTTGTGCTTAAGTAACGAACACGCTACTTACCAGAATTTCTCTTCTTAGATCAATTCTGGATTATACGCGTGCTAGGGGGCTAATATATTAGCAACCTTAAATCTGGTCCCCCGACACGACAAAGGTTTCTCCAATAATAAATCGGGATGATCAATTGCACCGAGGCAAAATCTCTAAAAACGAAAACTAATTCCTTCGTTTTGTAATTATTTCTTAATGCTTTCAAAATGAATAAGTACACCAAATTGCTTTTTGCTTTCTTTCAATTACTTTGACGTTGTTTTCTATTATTGGTTCACACAATTAACTCGATCCAAAGTCAACCTAAACTTCTATAATTGGAATTGTTTGAAAGAAATATACCGTATGCACACAAGCGTTATCTTTTGCTCTCTCTCTCTCTCTCTCTCTCTCTCTCTCTCTCTCTATATATATATATATATATATATATATATATATATATATATATATATATATAAGATGAATGATATGCATGTCTTTCACATGTCGATGTACACTTACATAAACACATTCAAATGTGTACACAACTACACAAAGACAAGCACTGACGTCCATTTTATCTGCAACTTGCCAACCTGAATTAAGACAAAACAGGAATGATATGAAGCACTTTTTTTTACATATTATATTTGTGTGTATGGATTATGTGGTATTTGTTAATGTATGCTTTGCTTCAAAGTGTTTTGGACAAAACCTATGAGAAAGCTTTACAAATGTTTTAGCGAATAAATTGGATATTCTCGTCATCTTGTGTTGCATTAAAGTTATAGAACTTTATATATTGTAGTGCCCACCTTTTCTTATCTTAATATATCTTAATATCTCCTCGAAGGTTTTGTCTCCAGCTTTAAGGAAAATATTCATAAGATTCTTTATATAAAAAGCAGTTGACAAATGAACTGATACGAACTTGCCTGTATATCGTTGTGCAGATAGACTCGAAAATTGATGGAAAAAGGCACACCGATTAAAATCCGTCTGCTATTTTGACATGCTCTTTACACGGAAGTGATACAACTGACCATTGACTTCCGGCACAATCGACTGAATCTATCTTTTCGTCATTTCATGCTTTAATGAATGTTTTGATTCTACACACTAAGCAAGACTGGAAGGTGCGTTCCAATGCTCCAATAAATACAGAATCACTTTGTTATCATGAACAACGTGTTATGAATTTCACATGGCCAACTGCTCAATTATTCTGTTGATTTTTATAATCTGTCAACTATTTTAAAAATCTCCATTTCCACCAATCTATGATCTTTTGGGCAATTTCAAGTGCAACAGTTTGACACAATATCTCGCTTTTAATTTGCAACGACTAAGTCTGTTTTTGTTTGAATGGGGCTGCCAGTCTGTATAGGCAGAATACTGTGGTATTTGCTCTTGTTTTCATGAACTACTTCTATTTCGTTTCTCTAGAAGTTAAAGTTTCTTATTGAGTGACAGCAAGTTTGCAACAGTTTCTCTGGCACTCTCGCCAACTAAAGAAGTCTGAAAAGTCTTTCAGTTTTCTCGAACCTTTCCAGTCTCACTCGTGGCATATTTTGGACAGTTCTTATTACATCAATTATCGTGAGCAAAACCTAATATCTCAAGTGTCAGAACTTCAATTTCTAGGCAAGGTTCTAGTATATTCTATTTTTTCGCCTTTTCTTTCTTGAAAGAAAGAAAAAAAAATTAATTGCGTGGATTGCAATAAATGATTTCCAGATGAGAATCCAACTTCTGACACACTACGCTGCACTGATTCTCAAACCGAGAAGCATGCAACGTGCACATGGAAGAATCATGTTCAATGTCACATGGAGAAATCACAAGACAGCACAATATATCAGGAGAAAACAGAAGTTCAAGGCATCATAGAATCTATTAGAAAACTCAAAATGGTAATGGGCTGGTCATGTTGCGAGAATAACAGACAGCTGACGGACTTCACGACTCACAACACAGATCCCCGGCTTTTTTGATATTTTCAAAGCCCCAGCTTTTTTTCGAGAATGCTGTTGTGTATCTTTAAACTTTTCTTTCTTTTGGATGGTTTTATTTCATTTCCATTGCTTCAGGCTTTTCTCTTATTGTTGTTGGTGGCTTGGAATTTCAGCATTTTCAATGAGATTCTTAGTTTCTTCTGAGAGTTTACTGATGGTTCGTTTGCTCTTTTAACTTATTGGCGGCTTCGATTAGAAAGGTTATTTTGTTTAGTTTTCTTCTGGTTTCGGTGAGAAGTTTCTATCTGCTTTTCTGTTCAAGCTCTTTATACCTTATGTGGTTGTAGTTAAGCGCAGAACATTTTCCTGTGTTCTTTCTTGGTGTTAATTTGAACTTTACATAGTATCATTCCGTGGCTACTTCCAACATTGATTTGATTCAAGACCTGAATATCTTTGACTGAATTGCTTTTGTCTGCTAAGATCGATTACTTTCTTGGTTTTATTGTCAGGCTTCTCAAAACCCATCTTCTATTTGATTTCTTTTTGAAGTGTGTTCGTGATTTTGAACCTATTCGATGTTGCAAAATTAACAAGATCTCCACTTCTTTTGTTCCGTTTTTTTTTGTTGTATCCTAAGTTGGTGACAGAACCTTCATTACCTTGTCCTACCTGAGCGTTGAAGTCTTCCATAATCAAGTATTTATGGTATCTCGGAGTATGGAGCTGTAGCTATGACATAGCTTTGAATCCTATAACGTAATCTTTCATTTTTTTTATGAATAAGAAAGTTAACTCCACTTTGTTTTTGTTTTTTTCTTATAGATGTTTACTTTAAAGATCGATTAGTTCTCCTTTGGCTCTTCTCATTTCGGTAATACCGATAATGTTTATGGTCAAATTTTCAAGGTCACTTAGATACATTTCTGAAGATAGTGTTCCAACAATGCCAATTTAAAGTGTTGTTTTTTGGTTATGTTCTTGCAGATGTGTTTGGAGCACTTTACCCCCAAAGCAAGTGATCAGGCTCAGACTTTTGAAACCTCTGACCCAGTCAGTATACATTTGGGTAATCGCCCTTGGAGCACATCACCCCCACTCAGCGTAAGTGTCTGGCTTGGTCTTTTGAGACCCTTGACCACAGCGGGAACAGCCAGAATATTTTTGATCGTGCCAGTCATGGGATGTGTTTGGCCACATCCTATTGCGTTGGCCCATATCATGTTGAAGGGAATCTCATGGATTGGTCACAAATTATTTCAATCAGAGTAGCTGCAGAGCTCCAACGGCCCTTATTACCAATTGCGTCCCCACAATGTAGACATTGGTGTGCGCAGCATTGAGAACGATAAAAGCAGGATGATTGCGTATTCCACATTTTACTCGCAGTATATGTTCTTAATCTGTAGCTCTGTGTTCCTCCCTCCCTGCCAACGTATTGAATCCATAAGTAAACATTAATTTTTGAATTTGTTGTGCTTCTAAAGAAACACTAATAAATTTGAGTTCTTGCCAGGGAGTATTCATCTTCCAAATGGATGTCTTTCCGAGAATCCATTGTCCCTGTTCGAATACTGAAACCTAATTTCTCTTCGTGCCCTCTCCCTCTCCTCGGATAAACTAGATCCGCAAATTATTAGGTGAGTGGTGTTGGCTTGGTCAATACACTCTTTCTCATTTCCTTGGAGTTGTAAGAAAGTTCAAAAGAAGAAAAGAGTTAAAGAGCTAATTTAAACTGAACTTGATTACTATCAAGAAGAATTTTTTGACTTGTGGGAAAATAGGAATCTTCCTTTTTCTCCTTGCTACTGCTTGTAATATCAGCATTTTGCTATCCATTTATCCTATTATCTTTTTGAATTATTCTTAGCCGTACTTTAAAACTTATCGTGTGTCTATCTAAACTGGTACATCATCTGCAATAATAATATTAGCGATAATTTTATTCTGCTGAAAGAAGTCCTATTTTTGTTCCGATGTAATCATCATTATTGGAGTATCTATATTATAGAGTTTCCATAGTAGATGCCACATTTGCTTAGAAGAGATTCAGAATCTTGACCTTGAAAACAAAAGTAATCTACTCAACAGAAGAAATGAATCGTTTTCGAAATGCTACGTCAAAAAATTCAAGTTACTTGAAATCTAAAAAAAAAAAAAAATAGAAAGAAGAACTTGTGGTATATCATAATATTTACCTATGAAGTAAAATAAGACATATTATCCACCAGATAGGATTTGAATTCATCACTTGAATTAATCAAACAAAACATTGAAAATATGCTACGTAACAGGTAAGTTAACATCAATATACGATAGAAAGGCCTCAAGTAGAATAATTAGAAACTTTCACATTAAAATAGGACTCTGCTCGGGAGAATAAACGATTACTTTTAGTATAATCAATCTAAAGCTAAAAGCTAAAAAAAAAAGGAGTTAAGTGGGAAAACAACGTATGATACCACATAGACCTCTCTGGCGCGTAGAAACGGCCTCAGCAAAGATAGACCTGTCAACTTGTGTTTTTGAAGCGGAAATGAGGAAATCTGATCTGAATGATGCAAGAGCAAGACAAATAATAGACTTGTTCGAAATTACCCCATGCCTTATATTTTAGCGGAAAAGTTCAATTTACTACATAATTACAATGCAGAACTGGAACCCCTACTTTCGGTCTACATGATACCTCTAAAATCTCAGATTGAATTTCAAGGAAATTTTGAAAAAAAAGTCGGCAATGCTAAGAAAGGGGTGTTTACATTTCGGGGTGGATTCAGGAATTTTAAAGGGTCACCTCTCCACTATATCAAAAGGTTCTCAGTGGATTTCAGTTGAATTGTTGAAGGAAGAGTTTATATTTGAGGACGGGTCCAGGATTTCTGCACACACAGTCACCTCCCTTACACCGTTGCTATATGCAAACAGAGAACCTTTGGAGATATTGTGTTATGGATTCAAATAAATTTTGTGGAAAGGTATGCAATGAGCTAATGAAAAAGTCTTGGATTTTGTGGCGGATCCCCAAACTTTCCACGTTCATATTTCCTGCATCGTAGCAAAAAGCAAAATATCTCCAAAAGTTTTCAATGTAATTTGTGCCGTGTTCTAAGACACAATAGTTTACAGTTTGGAACGGCCCGGGGAATAATTCAGTCAACAGCCCTGCAACATAACTATGTGTACACTATAAGTAAACTATCTTTCCAGGATCTCAATGATTTTCAATGATATTTTGTTGTAGGATAGTCAGTACAATTCGGGGTGGTATAAATAATTTTTCATTATCACCGTGCCTGCATCATATATATATGTGCGCACGCGCACGTGTGTGTGTGTGTGTTACACTACGCCATACCCTCAAACGTTCTCAATGGATTTTAATAAAACTCTACGGAAGTGGTAGCAATTAGATAAGAGAGCGGTGTTTACATTTTCGAGCAGGTACTTGAAATCTCTACGGTCATCTCCAAGGTTTTCAACGTATTTCAATGATATTCTGTTGGGGGTGGTCAATACATTTTTAGGCGAATCCATGTGACTTTCACATCAAAGCTGAGAGTACGTCACAGTATCCCCAAAGATTATCAATGAATTTCAATTGAATTATTTAGAAATGGTCTGCAATGGTCTAAGGAATAAACGCTGAAATTTTGTGGCAGATCCATTGATCACGTTTCCTGCATCATAGCTATGTGTACACATCACAATATGTCCAGAGTTCGCAATAGACTTCCGTAAAAAAAAGTGAAATGCTGGTTAATGGGCTATGGAAGGAGTGTTTACATTTGGAGGTTGATCTGGGAATTTTTCAACTCTCCTGCATGGTTCTTATATTTACGTTTGACAATATCTTCACATATTCCCAATGAACTTCAGTGAACATGATTTTTAATTTTTCACCCTAACTTTAGATGCTTTTTATCACAACTTTGAATCGGACCATAATCTTGCCAGAGGGTGTGAGTTTGACTCTCATCATGAGCTTGTTCTTCATTTTCTGATTGCCCTGTTTAATCGTTGCCGTAGGATTAGTGTCTGATTCAAAGTTGTCATGAAAAATTGAAAGTTAGGATGGAGGTAAAAGCTCGTCAAAAAATAATAGTGTTGCTATACCAAGGTTTTTTGTTTCAAAAATCGCTAAACTTCAGCAAAATTATATGAATGATTGGGCAAGAGGTAGGGGTTCACATTTTGGGGCGATTCCAAGAATTTTTTGTTGTCACTTCCCTTGTATCATAGCTATATTTACACTGCATGATATCTCCAATGCTTCTCAAGGCATTTCAATGAAATTTTGAGGAAGGTTTATCAATAAGCTATGAGAGCGATGTTTAAACTTTGGGCTGGATCCAGAAATCTTCCACGGTCAGCACCTCATATTATCTGTATGTACTAAGCACAACATCTCCAAAAGTTCTCAATGAATTTGTCGAATCAGGTGGAATGTTAGGCAATTGTCATGGAAAAAAGTGTTTAAATTTTGGGACGTATCCAGAAGTGTTTCATTTTCAGCTAACATGCATATTAGCAATATAAACACAGCACAATAACTCGATGAATTTTAGTGAACTTTTGTGAAAGGGTAGGCAACAGTCTTAGAAAGAGGTATTTTGTCTCGTAGCTATGTGTACAGAGCACAATATCTCCATCAATTTCAATAAAAATATGTGTTAGGGTGTGAGATGGACCAAGTTTACAGTTTAGGGCACATTCAAGAATTTACAAAGGTAACCTTCCCCACATTGTAGTCATATGAACACAATAATAATAATAATAATAATAATAATACTAATAATAATGATAATGATAATAATAATAATTTCCTAAGATTCTCAATGAATTTCGATGAAATTTTGTTGTTTACATTATTGGGAGGATGCAGAATTTTTAAAAAGTTAACCTCCCTGCATCGTGACTATATGTACACTGTGCCTCCAAAACTTCAATATGTATTTTAGTGACATTTTGTGGGATGATGGGCGATGGCCCAAGGAACAAGTGTTTACATTCTTTATAGGATACATGGATTTTTCAAAATCAGTTCCCCCTGCATCGTACAGAACACAATATCTCCCAAAATTCTCAAAAAATTGGAAGGGAGTGGGTTAAGTGGGTTGTTAAACATTTGAGGCAAATCTAGAAATTTTCCACAGTCACCTTCCCTGTACTATATCCATGTACGCAGCACAGTATCTACAAATGTGATATCGTGTTATATACACAGAGCTACGATGCAGAGAAAGTGACGGTGAAAAATTATTGGATCCGCCAAAAATGTATTGACCAACCTTCAACAAAATTTCATTGAAATATTTTGGAGATACTGTGCTGTGTGCATACGAGTATTATGCAGGTTTGAAATTCAAGGATACGTCAATAAATATAACCACTTCTTCCTTAGTCCATTGTCAATCCTTCAACAAAATTCCACTGATATTCATTGGGGACTTTTGTAGATATTGTGCTGTGTGCATATAGCTACAAGGC
The DNA here is from genome assembly GCA_963457665.1 of Thysanoteuthis rhombus. Classification (NCBI taxonomy): domain Eukaryota; kingdom Metazoa; phylum Mollusca; class Cephalopoda; order Oegopsida; family Thysanoteuthidae; genus Thysanoteuthis; species Thysanoteuthis major. The sequence continues at coordinate 27,069 of CAUOPZ010000249.1, read as the reverse complement.
AGCTTAGATTGCCGTTGCAAATTCTTAGAACCGAAACCTTCAACACTTCTGCCTTAGTTCATTTCACATCTTCCACAAAAAAATTTCGGAGGGATGTAGGAATTTCCACGATCACTTTCCTTGCATCGTAGCCACATGTACCCACCATAATATCTCCAAAGGTTCTCAATAAATTTTGATGAAATTTTGTTGGAGTATGTGCAATGGGCTGACAAAGTAGTGTTTAAATTCTATGGTGAATCCAAATTTTTCAGTCAACCCTTGTATCTATTCGTGCACGATACAATATCTCCGCACGTTCTCAATAAATTATAATCATATTCTGTTGAAGGTTAGTCAGTACGATTCTGGACTGGAATTTTTCATAGGCACCTCTCCTGTAGCGTAGCTGTATGTACACACCACAATACCTCCAAAGATTTTCAGAAAATTTCAGTAAAATCGTGTTGGAGGGTGTGCAATGGCTTCATGAAAAATTGTTTAAATTTTTCGTTGGATCAAAATATTTTCCATGTCCTCATCCCCTGAATCGTTGTTCATGTACACAGTACAATATCTCCAAAAGTTCTCTTCTTGGATAAAATCTTATTACAATATTAAATAATTTATTGCTATGTAACACCTCTCCATGAACTCACCAGGTGTATAACATCTCCATAGCTGGCCACTGCGAAACCTGCTGGCCTTCAACGACATACTAATCTGAATCTGCTTGAAATCGTTTGCTAGCAGCAGATCATCGGGTACTAGCAGCAGAGATTGAACAAAAATCCATGTCATCAGCCAAATAATGACCTCCCATTTCTTAGATCCGGTGATATAAGATCGATTGGATTTTGCACGGTTATAAAACTGCGCAATCTTTAGTCGGTTTAGCGCACTCACCGACGAGATACGCTCGAACTAGCTGCACTTCAAAACTGCAATGTTCGAGGCGGCCGAGGAGTCAATACAGCATAGCTCCAGAATCCTGAGAAATCGTTTACCGCTGTCAGGCCGCATGCCTGCATGGAGACGTGGCTGAATACCGCCGCCTCAATACATTTGATGTAATAGGGAGAAATTCTGAGCTGAGTAGGCAACTAACCACGAGACAGCAGCCTAACGCAGCGACCATTGTCAACTATACAGGTTTCTCTGCCGATTTAAGGCCGGTCCCCAACAGTGCAGCTTTCTTGTCAGACAGCATCGGCAATGTTTTTTCAAAAGAAGCTGACCGTATCAATCGCCCCAAGGAATATTTCAGCCAGCTCTAATCACCCATTCATTTCTAAGGGCCACACCCCATATAACCTCAAACCCCGACATAGCCTCCAAGCCAGACTCGTAGATTACCCTGAAGGTGATAACAGCCTTCAATAGCTTACACAAATGATAAACTGTGTGCATTTTGGAGAGGATGCATGAAGACTGGGGACGGGGTATCACCGTGTCCTTATAGAAAAAGAAGTATGAGCTGATCACTTGCAGTTACCATAGCGGCACCACACTCCTCTCTCCCCGCTTAGCTCTTCGCGTTTGAAACAGCAGATCTCGCTTCCCATAAGAATATCCTTGAAATCCTCGGAGTTCTTATCCAAATAATCATTTTCGACAAATGTATAACAATGCTTAAAGTTGCGTTCGTTTAAATATAGGAGACTAAGGCGATCTCCATCAAGAGCAGACCGAGGTAGGGTTGCGTCGCTGCCCCGAATCTATTCAACTATGTTATTGACAATTAGAAGACAAAATTCTGCAAGCGTATCACTGGAGAGTCACTCAGAGATAACATTCTGATGGGCCTAGAGTACGCAGACGACGCCACCTTCAGAACGTATTAATCGTATTTAATGACAAATAAGCTCGGTCTAAGCGTGAATTGGACCTGGCTCATGCAAGTTGGCGATGGCCTCAAACTTCTTCCATTTTGACATCATCCCCATTTTTAAATACCTCAAATTTACAGTTTCTAAAACAGGCAAACATGAAATTGGCTGATGACGAGAACTGGCATCAACAATTATGCAGTCATTAATTCGAGACAACGAAACATCTCCAAAAGAACGGAGCTCCGTGTGTACAATACCTTGGTCTTATCAGCCCTCGTTTGCCATTAAACAGAATACTGGCTGCCAGGCTCGACGGCTTTCACATCAAAGCACACGGGAGAATCGAAGACATCCAGTGGCTCTAGCGTGTTACCAATGACAAGCTAAGACAGCTGACCCAAACAGCCTGCGCCTCTTGATATAGCCAAAAGTTCGATGGTTCTGCCATGTAATATGTCTCACTCGAGAGTACCCAATGCACACCATCCTGATCTTTCACCCCTAGCGGTCTGGCTTGAGTATGCCCCCCCCCCAGCAAGAAGGTTTATAATAATATTAGAAATCAACTACAGAAACTTGAGATTTTAAGATGTATAAGGATGCATCAAATTATCACTATTATCTTAAATCATTATACTTTCCACTAGCACTTCGTTTCTTAGATATTAAATATGTTCATTGTTTTCCCTCATAACTGCAAGAGCTGTACAAAAATATATTCTCTGTACACTTTTATTGCTTCGATTATTAAAACTGCATTATTTTATGCTACTTTCAATTTCGAGAATATAATTTTTTGCAAGAGGAAGGGCTTTCAAAATATTGCTGCACAAGTGAGAAAAATTCGCTTTAATACTATCAAATTAGATATGCTATTCACTCCTAATTTTATAAAAAATTTTTAATTTTTTATAAAAGGAAGATATCAGTGTCCAGCAACAATGACCGCCGTGAGATTACTTTTCGCTTGGTACGGAGGATTGTATTATTCATACCCTACCAAATGACAATGATTTTAAAGGAATAATTTCAAGTTGAAAGGAAATATGAGAGAAAAATGATTGCAGGTGTTTGTGTGTGAGTGTGAGAGTGAGAGTGAGAGAGAGAGAGATAATATTTCCAATATCTTCTTTCTAATTCGATTATATGTGCTATTTAAATTTTTTTTGACTAGTATTCCTTTTATCGCAATTTTAGTCACTTTTCATTGCAACTTCAGTCAATGACAGCACAGATAAGAAATAAAGAACATGCTCTGGGTGAGACTCTAACTTGAACGCTTTTCACCCCGGGAAGCCTGTCTATGTATGATAACTGCTCTGCAGATTGAACTAGAACTGTTACGGCTGGTAGGTCGAATCTAACCCTTAAATCCATTCTGTTTTTATCGATTACTCGGCACCATATTGGTTATTGTTTTTACATTCATTCATAGGATAAGTAGCAATGATATTATCTTGATATTCACTAAATTAGGGTGAAAGAAAAAAGTTAAAAAATGAATAACAGTTGACAATGATTCATCGAATCAAATATACATATTATACATTTAAGCAAACTCATAAGAATAGGTGGGTGCATGCTTACCCACAATATGCACTGTCTTATGAGAGATACATAGATAGATGTGTATGCTTATAACATAGATGCGTTTGTGTTTGTCTAAAATGTATTTTCCATTTTCATTCCCACTTTTAAAATATCTTTTAATCGGTTCCAGCAGCTTTGTGAATACTGTATGTGCTAGATCTTTCCACAACACCTGAAGACAATCCTGATTCATTTTCATTCAATCTCACTATCTTTTCCTTTTCCTCTCACCTCTGCTTCAGCTGTCCCACGCGAATGAAGCAACATGAACCATTGCATTAGGTCCAGGGTCTCCTCTGCATGAGTACTGATCGTGTTTCGCCAAATCTACTTTTCACTCAAATTATTCATTTGATAGAAATGTTCAGTGAACCAATGCTTTCACTCAGTTCATATCGGCTGCTTGTCCCCCACCCCACGTCCGACGCGTTTGCTCCCCTGCTTTGTGTATGTAATCGCGTGTGCATCGAAAAGAGAGAGAGAGTGTGTGTGTGTTGTGTGTATGTGTATGTTTTTTTCCCATAGCTGAGTGCTATGTACGTCTCTCTCTCTCTCTCTCTAATCCTTCTGCTTATGTATAAGAGAGAGAAAGAAACAGTGTGCATGTATGCATATTCAAAAAACAAATGATTCTAAACCATTGGTAAGCTATCAAAATATTTTGGGTAAACGTCATTTAAAATTAATAAGCGCGCATAAGTAAAACCTTGCTCGTTAAGGTTTTGTTAAATCTAAACAAGAATGTTGCAAGAAGTAGAGCATTTCTATGTTAACATCTGCTTTTACTATTTCAACTCAAAATATAAAAGATTGTTCTCTATGGCTTGTGTATTTTCCCTCTAAGTCATAATTTATTCAAACAGAGGGCAAATCTTCACTCTGCGTTGTTTAAGAGATAAAAAGAGAAAATGAAACTTTCACATTTGAGAGACTTGCTGAAAACCAGCCACACGGTGGAATTTTCAGCTGATTCGTGTCGGAAGCCTAAATGAGGCCTTCGGCTTCGGTAACAGATCATAACATTTTTTTTTCGCAGGAAACTTAATTTAACCTATGGCTACAATGCACCATTTCGGCTATTTAGAGGCCACATAGTAAAGAAGCCAATTGTAATACTGTGGGAATTTTCGTTAAAGTTTGAAACTATGCATTTTTGCAAGCTTGTCGGAAAAAATTGAGAAAAAAAAAAAGGGTTGCAAATTTTTATTCACGGGGGAAAAATCCAGGCGGAGTCAAAAACAGGTGATCAGAATCAATGCATGGAAAAAAATGGAAAAATATCTTCCAATCAAAAATGAATGCCTAGATCCACCAAAAAAATGAATCACACCTTTAATACGTGCCTAACTATTCTGCAATATTTCATTCGAATTCATTGAAAAATTTTGGAGGTATAGAGGGGACAGGAAAGAATCACTAGATCCAGGAATTCGATTTTAATAAAAACATGATTTTTCTGTTTTTTTTCATACGTAATGATTTTGTCCCCCTTTTAATCACCCACGAAAAAAAATGTTGTAGCCCTATTTTTTCTCAATGCATATTAGATAAACTTTATTAAAATGCGGAGTCTCAAACTTCAACAACAACAACAAAAAATTCCCACAAGATGTCTAAATTGAACAGGTGGCTCTATAATAACATACAAATAGGACAAGACTTTAAGCATTATGTGCATAGATAGATGGGTGGATGGAAATCAGATCATTATTATAGGGGTAAAGTGCGAACGAAGACCCCACATTTTTATCAATGTTGCGAAATAACTGGCTTTTTTTTTGCTTTCTATAATTTAGTACATTCTAGAGATGCCTTAATTTAAAAACCTCTACAATGCACCGTTTCTGTCTCTTAGATAAACAGAATCATTCTTTTAGTATTATGTAAATGGATGGGAATCGAATCATTATCATTGGGGTGGGCACGATCCAACACTTGTTGGTGGGGGGGGTGTAAAAAAACAAAAAACAGCTTTATAAAAAAACATGAGTCCCATTATTAGAAAGAGAATGTTCTAGAGGGATGTTGTGTGGCTCCTACCTCCTTGTTCCGGGACCCATCCTCATTCAAAATGCTGTTGAAATCCATTGAGAACCTTTGAATGTCCTTCACTAGTTTAGGGACTTGTTGAAATCATGGTGTGATTTTCAAAATGTTCGAAATTTTCATTTTTTCATTATCAATCGTCGCAAACACTTGAAATCCATGACATAAAATGTAGCTTGGGATCCCATAAGTACACAGAAAATTTCATGGGGATTTGTGTGGTTCCTGAAAAAACTGTCATATACATACAGACGGATATTTAGGGAATGATAATCAGATAAGAGGAAAATAAAAAGAGTATATCTCGAGTGGTAAGCATCGACACAATTTTGAAAAGAAAATTCAAAACATAATATAATCTAAAATTTGAATTTAGATCAAATATCATTAAATCTGATATTATAATCACTATTGAATCTTCATTATAGATTCGAATCTAATCTTAAATATTTTACCCCGACCAACGAAATGCATAGTCTCAAACGTCAACAAAAGAATTCTCACGGGATAACTGAATTGAACAATAGGCTCTATACTAACATACAATATATTGAGTCGACATCCGTCTTTCCATCTGTCTTTCCGTCTCTTTGTTCACACGATATCTCCAAAAATACTCAATGGATTTTAGTGATACTTGGAGGAAGGATGCTAAGGAAAAAGGGTTAGATTGAGAGATATTATCTGTTTTCGTCAGTGGCGGAAATTTTCCTCAGAGACTATGATTCGCTACCGAATAAAAATGGCATCGTCCGTGTTTTAAAATTGGGTAGGTTTTTTAAAAATTTTAAATTGAATAACAACTTTAATTCCCTAGATATTTTGATGAAATTTTGTCGTCAGTGGGGTATGAAGACTTTGGTATAGTTAGTTATGGGCGATCCGATAGTTTGTTTGCGTTTTATAAACAAAAACACGTTTTGGGTTTCAGTTGGGAAAAACTTCCAATTCTTGATCGATTTTTCAGAAATTTGGTTAGAATATTAGGAAAACGTCCGGAATCAAAAAATTTGTCTGTCAAAGCCGATAGTTTGTTCACATTTTCTATGTAATTAGATAATTTCGTCAATTTGGAATTGATAAACTCCTTTAATTTCTGATATATTTAAATGGAATGTTGTTTGAAGGTTGGGGGATGTATAAAGACTCTGGTAAATGGGTGATCTGCATGTTTGTTTACGTTTTATAAACAAACAAAAAAAAAAACACGTATGTTTTTGGCTCCAATGGTTTGATTTTTTCAAAATTCTTGATCGATTTTACAAACATTTCTTCAGAAAACCCCGGGGAAAAATGGTTAGTTATGGCTAATCTGATTTACATTTCATATGTAATTTATAATTAGATAACTTTGTCAATTTGAAATTAAATTACTCTGATTTTTTTAATGAAAGTTGGGGACATATGAAGACTATGGTATTGTGAGTTATGAGCTGTCTGATAGCTTACGTTTGATAAAAAAAAAAAAAGAAACGTTTTCGTTTACAGTTTTGAATTTCTTCATTCTCCACCGAATTTGGTGAAAAAGTCCCGAAATACAAAGTTTCAAATAGACACCACTATTGTTATCAATGCACTCTTATCTAAAAATAATTTTCAATAAGTACATGGAAAAAGGCAAGTAAAACGATCAAGGAATTTTACTGGGAGAAAACGGCATTAGATAGAAACTATACGGTAATCAAAATAGGTTTTCTGCCGGAGACCTTTATACATTTATGTATACGCTCATGTCTGTTCAAACTATATCCCGAGAAATTCTTTTAAAATATCAATGAAACTTTGTGGCAGGGTGGGAGAGAGGCTACAGAAGAAGTCAGTGATTTTTGGAGCGGATGTTGGCAGAAGTATGCACTCTCTGAGTGCTTTCTAGTTATCTATTAGACTAACGTCATATTAGCATGACATTTGAGTAGAATTATACATTCAATTTTCGCACTCGTCTATGTACTGATATTCCTGATGTCGTATTTTAGACATATACATAGATACATTCATAATTATATAAGGTACCAGTCTTCAGCGTTCAAGTCAGGCATAATTTAAAAAGGTTACGTTAACAAGTAAACTCGCCAACTCTCTTAATTTTGTTCTAAGCAGAATATCTAATCTTATCATAATTTACCAAAAGTCAGGCAATGAGTCGGTCTTTATGTATGTATGTATGTACGTACGTACGTATGTACTCGCCAACCGATAAACTATTCAGAATAAACCCACGCCCTTTTTTTTCGATCACTGGGAAATGTTTTAAGCAAATTAGTTTTTGGAAACAGCCCTCCAATATATTTTTTTCACTTCGTTCAATTCTGATGGCGGAGTGTGGGGGTGGGGGTAATACATGATAATTCAAATAAAATGAAGTCTTACTTTTTGATGACGTACTAAAAAAACATTTTTTTTTTCAAGTCAATTCTCGAAATCAAAAAGTGACGTAATATTGCGTTCTTTAAGACATTTTTGACATGTTTATTGGTTGTACATGAATACATTTAATAGTGCTGTTTGCACTGGTCTATACTTGAAGTAGTGTGGATTATGCATACTTTTAGAGAGCAGAGATTGTGTGGATTATTCGGAGGGAACTTTTACTTTTCACTTATTGGGATCAAAATCGATAAGGAACTTTCATATTTCACGTTTAGGGGTCAAAATAAGAGGGGGGATTTTCATCTCGCTTTTAAGGGTCAGAATTGGGGAGATTTTTTTTTATTTCTTAGAGTCGAAATACACGAGATTCCTTTTTACTTTTGGGGTTGAAAATCGAGGGGGTATTTTTTCATCTTTATCTGTCTTAATTGAAAGTAATTTTTCTCTCACTTTTAGGACACAAAATCTACACTGAAGATTTTTTTTCACTTTTATGTGTCCAAATCATTTAAAAAGTTCGAGCATGGAGATTTTCGTGGGTCAAAATCAAGAAGGAATGTTTATTTTCATTTTTATGGTCGAAATCCAATGAATTTTTTTTATTACCTTTAATAGTAAAATTCAGATATTTTTCTTCACTTTTTGAGGTTAAACCCAAGAGAAAGTCTTTCCTTTCAATTTTGAGGGTCAAATTGAGAAGGTACATTTCTAATTGGGGGGGGGGGCTGAAATCGTAAGGGAACGTTTGTTTTCATTTTTAGGGGACAAAATCGAAGAGAATTTTTTTTCCACTTCCTGGAGTCAAAATTGCCCTCTTCCCTTTAAGAGATCGACATAAGGAGCAAAATCTTTTTTCCACTTTTGGGGCAAAATCATCGTTAGTGGTCAAGGTAGAACTTTTTTTTTCTCTTTTAGCACTCAAATTTGAGGTGCACACCCTATTTTCACAAAATCAACGGATTAACTTTTTCTTTTATTTGGCTTTTGACCGATGAAAGTGAAAAAAATTACATCAAACGCTATCTATTTTCCATCCATCTTTCTATTTCTTTTTTTGGACAGCAATTTATTTAGTTGGAAGTTTTCCCTTTCTAACATTATGCTCCACTTTTTTTAATATTAACCTGTCCCTAGAACGTTTCATTTTTTTTTTTTTTACTATTCCCCCCCCCCATTTTAACATAAATTTCCTTTTCATCATTAGTCCCCTTGTTCATTAACCCCCCTTTTGTAACATACCTTTCCTTTTGAATTTGAATTTTTTTAAAAATCTGCCCCCTCTTTTTACATTAGCTCTTCTGTGTTTTCTAACATTGGTGCCCTCTTTTTATCTTTTGCATCCCATGGCCCTTTTTTGATATACTTTTTTGATGTACTATTTTTTTTTTACAATAGCAACACCTTTTTTTTATCAGCCAAACACACTTTTTCCACATTTGCTCGCACTTTTTCAACATCAATCCCTTTTTTTAGTTGAAGATTAAGTGATGTTATTCTAACTTTAAAAATAAATTACATTAAATGCAATCTGATTTCAAACCATCTTTCTATCAGAAACGCTCAGAAAATTAGAGCAACGCAAATTTACTTACCTTTACATGGCTCAGTACCAAACTGAACCAGTGGCTGTCGCCAAAATAGTGTTCACTATAATCATTGAACGCATTTTTTCTTCTTTGTTCTTCTAAAAGGTTTGCCAGATTAAAGGACTTACCGAATTAACTAGAGTCAATGCCCACGGGACCACGAAAATAGAGTTAATAGTTACTGGACTACAATTGCCAGTCGGCAAAAATCACAGCGGTGTTAAAACGAAGACAGGGTTTAAGTAATGAAAGCTAAATCAGAGGAAAAAATTATATTTTCAGTTGCATGTGCATACTTTATAGCTATTGAAGATTAGATTCCCATTTTCCAAAATTTGACATTAAATGTCTTGCTTTAAAGCAAAGATAAAAAAATCATCGAAGACCGTAGTGATGTGTCCGTTGACTGTATCAGGACTGTGTGTGAAGGAGTATATGGTAGTTAAGTTGGACATTTTTCTGGAAGTAATAGCAACAGTTATGGGTAATTTTGGTCAAGAGGGATAGGTATTATTTAGAATCGGTTGTCATGGTTATTGGGAATCTCGCTCATGGTCCAGTGCTAAGCTACTTTCGTGCTTTGTAAGGTAATTTAGAGTCTTTGCATATACGTTTATGTGCTTGATCACCCATAGGTGAGTACATGCATGCACAACTTTATAAATACACCCAGACATACACACATGACCATACATATACAAATATCTTTAGAGTAAATAGGCACAAATGCATATATGTATACAAATACTCAAACTTAACCTAAAACTGCCCTGCATGCATACATACATATACAAACACAACATTAAGTCGTATGCAATGTTATATCACGAGGGAAAAATTGATGGGGGGTGCAAGACATATAAGTTCTATTCAGTTGACTTCTGTCTAGATAATTATGGCATACTTAGTGTAGGTGTGGATAAATATAAATATAAGACATAGAGGTTGTGGGGATGGTTTGGATAGGAGTATTTGTAAAGTGTAACATCATCACTAAGAATGAGAGATGAAGTAAAAGTTAATTGTCATTATTGGTAGATGGATATCAACGGTGGAGTAAAACTATAAGTGTATTAATAGTATATCCGTGTATACAGTGGGGGTATGATAATAATAGAGGTGAAGTATTGGAGGTTATTTATTCCGGTGGTGGGGCTATTTCTTGTAATAATCAAGGTGATTTGGAATATATATCAGAGGGGATTCTTGTTATGTATGATCGAGTATCAGTTGGGAAATGCATATTATGTAACAGTAATGGTCATTGTGGATGATTTTGAAGTTCAGATAACTTTGAAAAGTACTCATAAAATGGACCATACAAAAGTATCTATTTGTACGGGTCTAAGTGACAATGTGTGACGTTCCCAATTATCGATATACTCAAGAGAAAAGTAAGGTATGGATAGGGTAAGGTAAGTCTGTAACATTAACTATGTTTGGAGGGGGTTTGGATTGTATAGGTAGGATTATTGTGGAAAATATCAGAATATGTATACTGAGGTGGGTGATGGTGTTGGGGTGTTATGCTGCACATGTTTGGGCCGGGTGGATGTATAGTATTAGGTATAGGTGTAGAAATAGCGAGTTGATAAGCATAGATTTATTAGGAGTGAGAGGATTATAGGGCCAGAGCTCGTTGTGGTTAGGCTGTTCAGTTTAGTGATGAGTCTGTTTGGAGAGAGAGTTTATTAATACACATACCCTCATATAGTTCCAGAATTTTGGTTGGGTCAGGTGTAATTTTTTCATCTTTTTGATGATAGTAAATCTATAGTAAATATCCAAAAGATGTCAGTTTAAAATGTAGGCGTGGTTATCGCGATTGGTCAGAGAGCCATGACATCAGAAGATTGCAAACCCACCAGAAACCGTAGGAGTAACCTTGCTGAAACTGACACCCTGTCTATGTATTAACTGAACGCCAAGAAAATTAAGGTGGGACTTAAAGGAAGGGAGAACAAACGATGTTGTTAATGATAGGTGTAAATGTAATGAACCTATTGCTTTTAGTTGGAAACGGATACGCAGGTAGGTTTCCGGAATCAGGAGAATTAATGCCCACATCTGGATTATAACTATACTTAAAATCAGTCAGTAACGCAAAAAATTGAGGATTGGTAGGTATATAAGTTCCTTAAGACAAACCATATTCTGGCTGATCTTTGATTGTTATACTCATTCTAGCCCCTGCTTAGAAAACTTTTAGATTTTTTTTTCTTTTTTTCTTTTTGAAAATTTGTTTCTCCTTCCTTCCTCTCTTCAGTTGATGGTTCAAAACGGAAAGGCATAAAAAGGAAAAGGTCGCTGATCTAACAAAATACTGAATAATTTAATGAAAAAAAAATTTTTTTAAAGTCATTGATTTAACGAGAGACTGATTTATTTTTTCTAATTTCAATGGACAAAATCGAATATAAAAAATATCGCTTATCTCAATTATTTTTATCAACAAATTTGACTTGGAAAAAATCATTGACCTAACCTAATACTGAATTTGGTTTTAGATTCATTAATTCAACAAAATTCCCAAGTATATCGGTGCATTCATATTCATTCGTTTGGTCATACAAACGAATTGAAAGCGAAGAATGAAAGTTCACTCATCTAAACAACGGACGGTGAAAACGTTCTTGTTTTTTTCCCCTAGTCTTCTTGTTTTGCTGAAATTCGGATTCGGAGAAAAAATAGGAAAACAATAAAAGTAAGAATTTCCAATGCCTTCTCAGAAAAAAAAAGAGAGTGAGGAAACTTGAAAAAATATCTAGGCATATTTTCAATATGTATTGATAATTTTGGTTTATTGAAGGATAGTGTTTACGGAATAGGCATGGAGAATGGACAAAAAAATAAATAGATATAGTCAAATAGCATTATCAGTCCCTAGTGACAGGTGTTGACCATACCCTTTTCTAGTTGAGAAAGTGATCACGGAGGACAAGCACGTTTCTTCTCTCTTTATCAGTGCAATTTCTTATTCGGGCCTTCCAGAGCTGGGTCGTTACTTGATGTTCGCAAAGAAACGGCTTGTTACTTTGAGATACAATATTGGGCTTTGATAATTTCAAGGGGTAACCCAGGAGAATGCTTGAGAAAAACATGAAACAATATTGAAAATGGCAATTAATTTTGCCAATGTACCATAGATGTGAATAGACAGATCGGTAGACATTAGCTATCATTAATAGATGATAAATAAAATGTAATTTGCGCAATAAATTCGACACGAATAAAATTTTGAAAAATTAATTGAAACGATTGAAAAACTTTTTGGGGAGTGTATGGAAATTCATTGACCATGGAGATGGAAATTTGGTTGAGTCCTGAGTAGAAATCTCACTGTCAAAGAAACTTGGGCTATAGAATTAAATTCTAAAAAATTAAAACAAGGGGGATAATGATTATATTCAGGAACTTGACTAGGCAGTTGGGATCCTGGTTATAATTCAGGGCAGAATCCCGACTAATGCTACGACACAAAATAATGTAATTTCTTTGTTATCAATTATTAGAATAAAAGCATGATTAAAAATCCTTTGTCCACTAAATTAATGAAGTTTAAAACCCGGGCTAAAATTCCTACAACTGTAAATGTATCAAATTCAGGGGATTCCTTTGTTCGCAAATTGAAGACGATTATGGTTATAAAAGAGGGATAGCAGCATTAAAACTCTTACGATTTTTCAAGAGTAGGAACCTGTGCCGAAATCTTCATCATCCTTCTCATCAGTCCTTCAACATCCGTCGTTGGACATAGACCTTCCCCAGGATGTGCCACACTTCTCTATCGTAAGCGTCGCGGAGCCAGTGCTTTCTGAATTTGTCTAGCTCGTCTCTCCATCTAATACCCTGCCGGTCTCCGTTGCGCATGTGATCTCTGGGGATCCATGTCGTGAGTTGCGATGTTCATCGGTTGTCTGCCATTCTTGCAACATGGCCAGCCCACTGCCATTTGAGATTTTTAATGGATTCTATGATTCCCTGACTGCTGTCTTCTACTGGATGTACTGTGCTGTCTTATGGTCTCTCGATGTGAGGCCCAGCATTATTCTTCCGTGTGCACGTTGCATGGTTCTCAATTAGCGAATCAGTCTCTCGGTTAGGTTCAATGTTTCAGTTCCATAAGTAACTATTGGGAGGATGCATTGGTTGTACACCCTCCTTTTTAAGATTAATGGGATCTTGTTTTTGAAGGTTGAGCTTGCTCTGCCAAAGGCTTGCTATCCTAGTGTGAGTCTTCGCTTGATTTCTTCTTCTTTTGAGGATCTCATGGAGATTCTTTGTCCTAGGTAGATGTGATCTACTTCCCCCAGTTCTGTGTCGTCGATTTTGATCTAAGTGTTTTTATCTCCGATGTGGATGTTGCACGTGATCTTCGTCTTGCTGAAGTTCATGTGTAGGCCGACTTTCTTGCTCTCTTCATTTAGTTCATCTATCATTAGTTGGAGATCGTGTAGGTTCTCTGCAAAAAGGGCAATGTCATCTGCAAATCTTGTGTTGCTCAGATACTTGCCGTCAATTCTGATTCCTGTACTCTCCCAGTCTAATCTTCTGAAGATCATCTAGAGGTAAGCTGTGAAGAGTTTGGGTGAGCTGGTATAACCTTGTCTTACCCCTTTCTGGAGCTGAGAGGGCCCCGAGTCTTTATGTAGCCTGATAAACGAGCTGCTGTGATTGTAAATAAATTTCAGCACTTCGACATATACTGGATCTACATCTTGTCGAATGATGGCTTCTGTGACCTTTGGGATTTCGACTGAGTTGAAGGTCTTTTTGAAGTCGATAAATGCTACGACGGGTGGTAGTTTATATTCTGCTGCTTTTTCTTTCAAATGATTTATTGAATGCAGGTGGTTTATGGCCGAGTAGCTTCTAAATCCTGCTTGTTTGTAATTCGGTTGGCGATGATTTGTATACGTAGTTGAGTAGGCTTATAGGCCTGTAGTTGTTGAGGTCTTTCGGGTTTCCTTTTTTTCAATATAAAAGCATTATGATTGCAGTGTCCCAATCATCTGGGACTTTGTTTTAGACACAAGTTGAAAAGGACGGTCAGTTTCCTAGCGATGATCTTAGCTGCTTTTCGGAGTAGGTTGATGGTGATGTTGTCCGGTCCAGAGGCCTTTCCTTCCTTCGTCTATTTGATGGCTTGTTTCACCTCCCTCTGGGGTTACTTCTGGGAAGTCTTCGAGTTGATTGCTTTCTTCTTGCGTCCTGTTCATTGTTTTGTAGTCCTTGTTTGGACAAATTGATTTTTTTGGTAAAATTCTTTGGCACGTTCGACAATCCTGTCTCTGTCTGTAGTTAGGTTTCAATTTTCCTCGGGTATGCTGGTTAATTGCTTCCGTCCTGAGTTGAGTCCTTTGTTTATAGCTTTGAAACCTTGACCTCTTTCGAAAGTTGATTCGATGACTGCCGTCGTGTATCTTCTGTCTTCCGTTCGTTTTTCCCTGATTAATTTATTAAGTTCGAGTTAAGATTTTACAAATGGTTTGTGGGCTCCTGAGTTTAAATATAGTGGCGACTTCTATTATAGATGCTGTTATTCATTTGCTTAGTTCGTTGATGTCGGACACCGACATCTTGTCCAGTAAGAATTCTAAAGCAGTTTTTCAGTTCGAGCTTGAAGGATCCAGCATGCGCTTTTGGCATGTGTTAGAGGTTGCAGTTTGGCGTGGAACGATAATTCTTAATTTCCTTTTTTCCAAGCCTGGATAGGATAATTGTGTGTAGGAGCCATTGTCAACAAGGGTTCGAACCCAGATAAGCTGTTTATAAGTAACTACTTGGCCAGAAAATAAAGCGATATTCAAGCCTCGTCTCTTATTGTTTGGGATACTACAGCAACTGCCGCCACCAACCAACCTGGGGTTAGAATTGCAAAGAGAACTGACCCAACGGAGGAAAACCGGAAAGTCTAGAAGATCAGTACCAATCCTCCTTCCTTCCTTCATCCACTACTCAATCACACACACTAGGTGCCTATTGATGTTTGAACGTTCTCCGCCACACCTATACAACGAAAGCTATTATCAAGTCTTTATTAACTGGAACTCTACGATAACCTAATATATTTCCAAGCTGCTACCGGGACTACCCCTCCGACTTCGTTGCGTAACAAAAGCATTGCCACTGACGAAAAAGAAGACGGATCTTCAAATGGCGGTTTCCTATTTCATCGAGCGGAAAAATTGATCGAAGAATTACATCATTTTTGGATTAAAACTATTTATGATGATTCTTTTCAAAGATCTGCCGCCTATGCTCTAACAGGAAGTGACCAACGAACTCGTACAACGAATGATGAAAATAT
Organism: Thysanoteuthis rhombus; assembly: GCA_963457665.1. Lineage (NCBI taxonomy): Eukaryota > Metazoa > Mollusca > Cephalopoda > Oegopsida > Thysanoteuthidae > Thysanoteuthis > Thysanoteuthis major. The sequence goes on along the minus strand of CAUOPZ010000249.1, from coordinate 11,356 downwards.
ATAACTCTTTCAAGGTGTTGCAGATAACTCCGATTCCCCAATAGCATCACCAACTGGATTGAAGCTAACTCATAATATGGCTCTAATAATAACACAAGAATATCTAAACGCTGAAAAGAATATGATACGATACTATGATAAGCACAAGAAAGAACTAAGCTCTTTAAAAACTCCAAAAATTCAAGTGAACTGATAAAAGGGCCCGGCAAATCCATCAATGCCTAAAAATGATGCAAAGTCCACTGTTTTACCACCGAGTCTATAATCAAGAATTATTCTGTCCGTTAAAAGAGACAAGTAATGATTTCCATCTCTTCCAACTAATTGCAAATCTCTTGCATACAATGAATTCAATACAAAAGTTGATAGATAGAGCAAGGGTTCCAACCATTCATGCATGTAACATACTTGTCTCTCATCAATATGAATCCTGCTGCTGTCTACTATGTACTTTTTAGTTAGCAACGGAAAAGGCTGGCCAGAATTACAGTTTTTACAAATGACCAGCAATCATTTAGAATTACTACCAGTCACTGGGAAAATATCTACTCTAATGCATACGTTGATGCTTTTTATTGACTATATTGGCTCTTTAATGATGAACACGCTTAGGTGACGTATTGAATGTTGCATTCGGAGGTGTTGAAAAGATGCTCCTCAAAAACATCTTTCCACAGTACATCCAAGCCTTACTCATATGTGCAGAGGAGGTACTGCATTATATTTTGGTAGATGAAAATATGATCATTTGATGACTTAGAATGGATTGCCACGAGCAGTAGAATTGTGCATTTGTTACTAGATGCTTTTATTCAGAAGCCGATTGGCCTTTGCAAATCCTCACTCTTGAGCTCATGTTCCCTTATTTTGTAGATGGCGTTCAAAAGAATTATCTCAGATACGCAAGAGCGCACCCAATCAAAATAACAAAGCTACACGAAGATCTTGTGACATTTATTCGTGGATGATAGCGACCGGGCCACTGTTTTCCGGCAGTGCTTAGTTCTTCGGGGATCAAAGGAGTTACACTGAACGGCAAGGCTTTGAATCGCTGTGTAGCAATGACTCTGGTCTATATCACGACATTAACTTGCACTTACTTCTTCACCAGCAGCCATGGTAAATCTCCAATAATCAAACTTGTATGCGACTGATTAATGACTACACCTGCTTTAAGAAAAATACAATTTTTGTGATTGTGACTGGTTCCCCTATGACGCCTACCCAAGTACACGATGGCATTGTCACTGGAAGAGGAGACCTGACCACAAAACATGAAGAAGTTGATCTTATAGTTCAACAAGCTTTTTGTTCAGCCCTTGAGAGTGGTACTAAATCAGTGTAAGTTAGATGTGATGGCATCGATGTGTGCTCCATGTTCGTTTTTAAGAAAGTTTAGAATACAAGCAACTGCTCTTTTGCAATGAATTAGTAGACAGCGTAATGTGATTAACATGGGCGGTATTGTAACACACAGTAATAGTATCTCCTTAGCATTCTTGCAGGCCATGCAGTATCTGTTGCACCATATCATGGCATTGAGACAAGTGGAGTGAAATCCAATTGAATTTACGTGCAGGTGTTGATGCTTGTATAAGCACAGCCATCAAAAATGCTGCTTCATTGATTAGTAGTTGCCATGAGTTTGAAACACAGAACATTTCAGAATCAAGTCATGTTTTTTTTAAAAAGTGACAAAAGCTGCACCTCCATCAAGCTCCTTCCCTTAACAAAAGAAGCTTTTTCAGAAAATGTAAAAAAAGGTTCACTGACAGTCTGCCATCTGGTAATCAGATCTTGATTTTTTGTTGTGTTGTATCATAATTATGAAGTGATTATTATCTAATTTTCTCTTGATTTTTGTAACAACTTGTTTCAACTCGATTTATACTTTCTTATGATATACAATAAGTGTATATTCGGAGAACTTTGATTTCACCCGATGCTAGTCTCCAACCATAATTGATAACCAAATTCCATTTGTCCGAGCCTTGACGGTGGTATCAATTATGTTCTGATTCAGAACTAAATCATGATGGGGGAAAAACCTACTGTATATCGAAAGTCAAGGTTAGCTCCCATTTCTTCATTACTAAACAGGTATGTTGCGTCGTCAACGCAGTGAATTCATAATTTTTCATCTCGTCCGAAAAGAATTAAAAGCAAACACGACAGAAAAATGAGAGAGTATATCAGATATAGCAGAGAGAGAATATTGCCAGCGAGAAAAGGCAGGAAAAAGAAAATAGCTCTCTAGAGGAAGTAAGAAAGAGAACATAAAAACGAGAAAGTGAAAATAGCAAGTTAGAGGGAAAAAAAGGAAGAATGGAGTAAGCGAGAGAAAGAAAGAAAGACTATATAGACTATGTGAAATAGAAATAAAGAGAAGATAACAATCAAGAGAAAGGGAAAAATCATAAGCGAGTGAAAGAAAGAATATTGAATGTGTGAGAAATAAAGGAGGCGGAGATTGCGATCGTGAGGATGAAAACAATAGAATATATTGATCGAGAGAATATTGTATATGATTATTATAGCAAGTGAGAGAAAGCGAATATAGCGAGAAAAAACAAGCATAGTGAGCGAGCGAGAGAAAAAAAGGAGAGCAAGGAAGAGAATATAGCGAGCGAGTGAAAGGAAGTTATTAGATAAAATGAGAGAAAGTTAGGTAGTATAGCGAGCTGGAGAAAAAAGTAAGCGGTGATATGCGGGTGCGTTTGACGAAGGTATTTATCCCAGACATGTCATACTATTTGGTAAAGTAATCCAGGGACCAAATAAGATCACTGTTCACTCACTAACCTCTGGACTCTATAAATAGGGTACGAAAACATTCCTCATGATATCCTCTTTTAGGAAAGAGATGTTCCAAAGAAAATGATGGGGTAAAACTAATACATTAGCATAAAACAAAATGGCCGCCCCCCAAAAATCTGGAATTTCATATCTGAATACTTTAAAAAGCTAAATCAGGGTTTCAGACACGAAGAATTCAAAAATTCCCCGAAATTGACTTGATATATAAGATTTGTGTCTGGTGGGCATGAAAATTTCCAGGAAGAAAGAGAACACAGAGAGTGAAAGAAAAAGTGAGGATATAGCAAGCGACATAAAAACGGAATAGGATATACCAAGCGAGAGGAAGGAAGAATGAGGATAGAACGAGCAACATAAAAAAAGAAAAAAAAGCAAGCCATAGAAAGAAATTGAATATAGATAGAGAGACGAAGCAAGAAAGGGACTGTACCGAGCGGGAGAAAGAAGATTATAGCAAGCGATAGAAAAATAGCGAGCAAGCGAGAGTAGAAACGAAATGAAATATACCAAAAGTGAGAGAGAGAATATAAGAAGCAACAGAAAACAAGGAAAGAAAAAATGAACGAGTAGATAGGAAGGGATGAGTGAATATAGCAAGCCAGAGAGAGCAAGAAATAGAATATAGCATGCAATGTAAAGCAAGAAAGAGGATACATATTGCATGCAATGTAAAGCAAGAAAAGGATAAATATGGCATGCAATGAAAAGCAAGAAAGAGGATAAATATTGCAGGCAATGTGAAGAAAATAAATATTGCATGCAATGCAAAGCAAGAAAGAGGATAAATATCGCAGGCAATGTAAAGAAAGAAAGAGGATAACTATTGCAGGCAATGTAAAGCAAGAAAGAGGATAACTATTGCAGGCAATGTAAAGCAAGAAAGAGGATAACTATTGCAGGCAATGTAAAGCAAGAAAGAGGATAAATATTGCAGGCAATGTAAAGCAAAAAAGAAGATAAATATTGCAGGCAATGTAAAGCAAAAAAGAAGATAAATATTGCAGGCAATGTAAAACAAGAAAGAAGATAAACATTGCAAGCGATGTAAAGCAAGGAAGAAGATAAATATAGCATGCAATGTAAAGCAAGAAAGAGAATATTGCATGCAATGTGAAGCAAGAAAGGGAATATTGCATGCGATATGAAGCAAGAAAGAGAATATTACATGCAATGTGAAGCAAGGAAGAAAATAAATATAGCATGCAACGTATAGCAAGATAGAGAATATTGTATGCGATGTGAAGCAAGATAGAGAATATTGCATGCGATGTGAAGCAAGATAGAGAATATTGCATCCAATGTAAAGCAAGAAAGAGGATAGAGAAAGTGAGAAAGAATGTTTGGTTCTTTAAAAAATGAAAGAGAGAATAGCAAGCTGCAGAAAGAAAGTGATTTTGCTACCGACTGAAAACAAGAGAATACACTGATGGAGAAAAAAAGTGCAAGTATAGCAAGCGAGAGATAGAAAGTATATAACTAGCGTTAGAAAGAAAAAGAATATATTGTGTTAGAGAAAGAAAGGAAGTAATGAAATAAAGGAATAAATAAAGAGAGATAGATAGATAATACAGTGAGTGAAAGCAAGGAATAATGAACGAAAGAAAAAGCTTTTTGTTCACTCCTTGAGTGGTACTAAAAGAAAGAGAATATAATGAACGAGAGAAAGAGAGAAAAGATATAGCGAACAACAAGAAAAATGGAAGATAATATAGCAAGCCAGAGAAATAAAGATAATGTAGCGCGTCAGAGAAATAAATGGATAATGACTAGATTATAATTGGCCAAAGTTCTGGAACCAGAATTTGATATTGGTTGCGTCCTTTATTTAGAAACATTTTCATGCGTTTTGATGTAGCTATTCCTAAAGTTCATTTTCCAGAATACAAAATTAGAGATCGGAGGTCATGCAGATTACATCATCATCATCATCAGTCTCTTGACGTCCGTCGTTGGGCATAGACCTTCCCCAGGATTCGCCACACTTCACCATCGTGGGCGTCGCAGAGCTAGTATGTTCCTAATTTGTCTAGCTCGTCTCTCCATCTTGCTCTGTCAGCCTCGATGTGCATGTGATTTTGGGGGATCCATGTCGTGAGTTGTGATGTCCATCGGTTGTCTGCCATTCTTGCAACATGGCCGGCTGATCACCATTTCAGTTTTCTAATAGATTCTATGATATCTTCTCCTGGATGTATTGTGCTGTCTTGGGGTCTCTCCATGTGAGCATAATTCTTTCATATGCACGTTGCATGGTTCTCAGTTTGTTGTCTCTTGGTCAGGTTCAACGATTCAGCTCCATAAGTGACTATTGGGAGGATGCATTGATTGTATACTCTTCTTTTTACGATTGATGGGATCTTTTTGTTTTTGGAGAATATCAATGTTCTGCAAAATGTTTGCCAGCCTAGGGTGATTCTTAAAGGGAACTTATTTTTTCACTTTGGGGAGTCAAAATAGAGCCGGAAGTTTTATTCTCCAATTTTAAGGGTCGAAATCCGAAGAATTTTTTTTTTTCAATTTTCGGGGCCAAATTTAAGGTGGGGGATTTTTCTTCTGTTTTGGGGATCAAAATCGAGGGGATATCTTATTTTCAAGGAGGGGGGTCAAAATCGTAGGAGAACTTTCATTTTTCAATTTTAGGTGAAAAAATCGGAGAGATTTTTTCTCAGTTTTAGGGAGCTAAGTCAAGAGAAGTTGACTTTCATTTGTAGAAATCAATTCGTCATAATCAAGGGTGAAAGTTTTGTTTCAAGTTTAGAGGAATGAATCGGAGGGAAATTTTTTTTTCATCGAGGGGCGATTCAAAAAAAAAAAACAACCAATTTCACACTATATATTCTTTATTCAGTGGTCAAAATAAAGTTGTTTTTTTTCAATTTTTTTTTCAATTTTTTTTTTGGGGGGGGTCAACTTTCGTGGAACAAAAACGAGGAGGGAGAATTCTTTTCTCTTTTAGGGTCAAAAATTTATCATTTTGAGAGGCAAAATTGTGGTGGTATTTTTTCCACGTTTAGTGGTTTAAATGGAAAGTTACTTCAGGGTTCAAAATTGAGGGGTAATTCCATTTTATTTCCTCTTTCAGGGGTCAAAATCGAGGAGTAATTTTATTTTAGCTTTCGGGGTTAAAATTCAGGGTGAGTTTTTTTTTCGCTTTCAGAAGACTAAATCGAGGGGGATTTTCTCAGTTTTAGGAGCCAAAATAGCAGCTTTATTTTACTTCTTCACTTTTGGGGGATTGTCCAAAGGAATTTTCTTTTACTTTCAGGGGGGGGGGGATCGAAATCATACGGTGAGATTCTTTTTCACTTTCAAGGGTCAACGAGGTGAAAATATTCTTCTCAATTTTTGGGGACATATTTTGCATTTAGTTGTCAAAATCGAGGGGAACATTTTTGTAACTTCCCGGGGTCAAAATCGAGGAGGGGGGTTTTTATCTTTGGGGCGTACAAATGGAGAGGTGACATTTGTTTATATTAGGGAAAGGTTGATGGATTGAAATCAGATTTCATCTTTTTTTTATTTTTAGAATTGATTTAATA
>CAUOPZ010000248.1:7500-27500 GCA_963457665.1 Thysanoteuthis rhombus | reverse complement strand
ATGTGTATGTATATATATATACATATATATAGATATGTTTGTGTATATATAGGTATATACATATTTGTATACACATACATATATAAATTTATATGTATATGTGTATATATATATATATATATATATATATATATATATATATATATATATATATCTATATATATGTATGTATATATATATATATATATATATATATATATACATTTGTATGCATCTAGATATACGTATGTTTTATATAGTTTTTTCCATTGTTATTTTTGCTTGTATATTTTGTCATTCACTTGTTCATTTATGTGTACGTTTATACGTTTTTGTACATATATATGTATTATTCATGTTTATATATATAGATATATATTTACATCTGCAATTATAATCATATTTGTATGTTTTTACTTCCATATATGTACATGTGTGCATGTATATATATAAATACATATTCCATATTGTTTTTATTTTGAAAGTTTATCCAAATACAGAATATATTTCTTATATTGTCATTGAAAAATATATCCTGTAACCAATTTGATTACTTCCCACCACTTTGTTGAATCAATCATCCTCTGAGTATAAAAGTAAATTTTAGTAATGTTTTTATCTGATAATTTTTAGTTTGCAATTGTACTTATTTTTCTATCCGGCACAGTTCTTTTGTTTCCCAGTGGTCAAATGTTATGAAATAATGATATTTATACATCTACTTAGAATTTTTCTATCATTTGATTTTCTTTAAAGAAAATATAATTTGTGATTGTTATTTTTTATTATATAATAAATATAATACCAAATATAGTTACTTAAACTACGAACCTAGTAGTTTTCAGCCAGATTAGTTGGACTTTTTTCCCTTTTAAAGACAGTTTGACAGCATATTGAACTCACGTTGGATTCCTGGTTATGAAATGGTTTTTGAAACTCCTGATACAGAACTGGTTTCCAGATCCAGAAGGGCGACTCGAAGGTGAGCACCACACCTATTTGTTTGATTTAAACCTGCTGAATATTCAAAACCAGATTTCCACTTAGTAAAATGAATAGTAAAAATAAAAAGAATTTGAAAAAATAATGTTCACTCTTTGTTCATACTTTTTCTCTTAATTTTTTTCTGGGTGTTATTTTCAGTATCCAAAAGCCATGCAAAAATCTATTAAGTAGACTAAATACCCACCCTAAAGGATGGAATTAATTGTTTTCCACAAAAGAAATGGATAAATGAAAATTTGTCTTCAAAATTCATTTCTTACCACTAAATATGCTGATAGAAAAAATAATGGCAAATGTTAGAAAAGTAGGGTGCTATGGAGAAAAAAAAAAAAAGGTTTGGCTAAAGTGAAAAAATTTAGTAGCTTATGTGAGAAAAGGGTTAACATTAAAAAAATGGATCATGCAGGTGCCATAGTTGAAAAAAAGGGCTCCATTGTTTGACAAAAAATTGGGCTCATATCCAAAAAGAGGACGGGGATTAACGTAGAAAAGACTGGTTATATTAAGAAGGGTGAAAATTTCAAAAGGAGAGGTATAATGTGAAAACTTGGGCTGAAGGAAAAGGGGAGTAATATTAAATAATGTTGAAAGATCAGGGTTAGAATGCGGATTGAAGATTTTGGATGGGTGGGTTCAAAAACATAAGCCAAAAAAATTTCCCAGTGATCAAATCTATATCCACAGAAAAATTCATGCATTTATGTCAAGTAGTTCCTGATTCAAGTTCTGAAAGCAGCACAATAAATTGACAAAAAATTGTTCAAAATGTGAAAAAGTATGAAAATCTGTATCGTGGCCACTAAATCTCTCCTGAAATTAATTTGAATATGGTTGCCAATGTTTGTATATGGTTGACTGAGTCATTGAAGGTTGAGATGGTGGGAGGTACGATAGACAGAAATTCAAGAGAGTGGTAGGGTGTGTACTGTCCCCATAACAGTTTGCCTCAAAACATGCTGAATAGATAGGGGTAGGGTGAGTACTGCCCCCATCACAGTTTGCTTCAAAACATGCTGAATGCTATTTGTAGTTTTCGTCTTCCCAAAATCTTAGCTTTATTTCAACACTTTGGGTGGAAAGAGTGTATCTAGCTATTGCAAAGTGTCAATGGGCAGAATATGTGTGCTTTTAAAAAAAAAAGATCTTTTCAAGTCATACCCTTCTTAGTTGGGCCAAAAATTTTTCAAAACATCATCAGTGTCACTGAGTGGCTTTAGACAGTGAGCAAAAAACTATTCGTTTGCTGAAATATTTACAAAATATTGTCTTCCAAATTTATGCAACTATTCAACATGCTGATGATTCAATGAATTGATGATAAATTTTGTTTATCCATAAGTAATTTATGGATAAACAAAATTTTGTTTATCCATAAGTAATTTATGGATAAACAAAATTTGTCATCAATTTATTAGAGGAAGAATTTTTTTCAAAGAATAATTTTTTCTTCGTGTGATTCCCACTTCCTCACCTCTTTATTAATTTTATTTTTATTTTTATTTTATTTATACATGGTTGCTTTCATCAATTTTCATTTTGTACATTCAACAGGTAAATCCCTCCATAAATTAATTATGTCTATCTTGTTGAGAAAAAAATTCCAGAACTACACCACAAGAAATTTTCTTTTGGTGTTTAAAAAAAGGGAAAATAGAAAATATTTTCTTGGCAACTATTAATTTTTTTGGATGAAATGCTGTTCAGGATTTTGATTTAAAAAGAAAGTTCTATTTGATTTTTTAAAAGATAAAGATTTTTTACTAAATATTTTATCAATTCAAATTATTAAAATGAATGTATATTTTTCTAATTCTTCTTCTATATAAAGATGTGGAGAAAAAATATTTTTCAGGTGTATTTTTTTCTTTTTGCTTCATGTTTTTTTGCCACCGTTGTAATACTTCTGATCTATGGTTTCTTAGTGTAACTCTTCCAGAGTTGAATTATGAATTTTATGAAAACTATCTTTTCACCTTTCCTGTGACCATCGTCAATGATATAGCACAAACTTCAATTGCAGAATGAACACCTTCCCTCCACTAAATAATGGTTTTCATAAGGTTTATGGTAGACTACTAATGCAAATTTTGAAAGCTGTAGGTTAGCCCCAAAAAGCTAAAAAGGCTCTCTTTCTAAAAATTGAAAAAAAAGTTTTCTGAATGGGTCTATTTTATCATCACCAGTCTTTCAACGTCCGTCGTTGGACAGACCTTCCCCAGGATTCGCCACACTTTTCTATCATGGGCGTCAAAGAGACAGTACTTTCTGAATTTGTCTAGTTCGTCTTTCCATCTAATATTCTGCCAGCCTCGGTTGCGCATGTGATCTCGGGGGATCCATGTCGTGAATCGCGATGTCCATTGGTTGTCCGCCATTCTTGCAACATGGCCAGCCCACTGCTTTTTGAGATTTTCAATGGATTCTATGATGTCCCTGATTTCTGTCTTTTCCCGGGTGTACTGTGCTGTTTTGTTTCATGTTTCAGCTCCATAAGTAACTATTGGGAGGATGCATTGGTTATACACCCTTCTTTTTAGGATTAATGGGATCTTCTTATTCTTGAAGGTTGTGCTTGCCATCCTAGTGTGATTCTTCTTTTGATTTCCTCTTCTTTTGAGGGTCTCATGGAGATTCGTTGTCTTACGTAGATATAGTGATCCACTTTCTCCACTTCTGTGTCCTTAATTTTGATCTTGATGTGGTTGTTGCGCATGATCTTTGTCTTACTGAAGTTCATGTGTAGGCCGACTTTCTTGCTCCCTTCATTTAGTTCATTTCTCATTAGTTGAAGGTCGTGTAGGTTCTCTGCAAGAAGGGTAATGTTGTCTGTAAATCTGAAGTTGCTCAGATACTCACCGTCTATTCTAATTCCTTTACTCTCCCAGTCTAGTCTTCTGAAGATCATCTCGAGGCAGGCTGTGAAGAGTTTGGGTGAGCTTGTATCACCTTGTCTTACTCCTTTCTAGAGCTGAAAGGGGTCTGGATCTTCATGTAGCTTGATAAAGGAACTGCTGTGATTGTATATATGTTTCAGCACTTCAGCGTATATTGGATCTACACCTTATCAAGTGATGGCCTCTATGTGTCGAATGCCTTTTTGAAGTTGATAACTGCTACGGCGAGTGGTAGTTTATATTCTGCTGCATTTTCTTTCAGCTGATTTATCAAATGCAGGCTGTCCATGGTCGAGTAGCTTCTTCTGAAGCCAGCTTGCTCTCATGGTTGGTTTCCATCAAGTGTTCTTTGGATTTGGTTGGTCATGATTTTTGTGAAAAGTTTGTATACGCAGTTGAGTTGGCTTATAGGCCTGTAGTTATTGAGGTCTTTCAGGTTTCCTTTTTTATATAAAAGCATTATGATAGCAGTGTTCCAATCATCTGGGACTTTATGGTGTTTTAGACACAAGTTGAAAAGGATGGCCAGTTTCCTAGTGATGATATTACCCGCTTTTCGGAGTAGGTTGATAATAATGATGTTGTCTGGTCCAGGGGCTGTTCCTTTGTTTGTCTGTTTAATGTCTTGTTTCACCTCCCTCTGGGTTATTTCTTAGTAGTCCTAGAGTTGATTGCTCACATCTTGCATATCCTGTTCATTGTTTTGTAGTCCTTGTTAGGATGAATTGAGTTTTTGGTAAAATTCTTTGGCACGTTTGACAATCCTGTCTCTGTCTGTTGTTACATTTTCCTCAAGTATACTGGTTATTTGCCTTCGTCCTGTTTATAGCTTTGAAGCCCCAACCTCTTTCAAGAGTTGATTTGATGACTGCTGTTGTGTATCTTCTGTCTTCCTTCAGTTTTTCTCGATTAATTTGTCAAGTTCAGTCTTTACAATTTTCTCTCTTGTTGCTGTCGGTGGCTTGAGGTTTCTGCATTTTTCCACGAGATTTCTGGTTTCATCTAAGATTTTACTAATGGCTTGTGTGCTCATTGGTTTAAATATAGTCGCGACTTCTATTATAGATGCTGTCATTTTGTTGTTTAGTTCATTGATGTTGGTGTCGTCTTGTTCAGAATGAATTTTTAAATCTTTTTTTCTCTTCAAGCTTGAAAGATCGAGCGTGCTTTTTTTGGTATGTTTAGAGGTTGCAGTTTTGTGTGGAACATTTTCCTGCGTTCTTTGTTGGTGTTTACTTCGTTTTACATCATACCATTCTGTGATCGCTACCTACATTGACTTGATTGAGAACTTGTATGTCCTTGACAATATCGTTTTTGTCCGTTAGGATGTAATCTATTTCATTCTTTGTTTCGTGATTGGGGCTCTTCCAAGTCCATTTCCTATCGGGTTCCTTCTTGCAGAATGTGTTCATGATTTTGAATCCATTAGCCATTGCAAAATATACAAGATATTCTCCTCTCTTGTTCTGTACTTGGTATCCGAATTTGATGACGCAATTTTCATTTCCTTGTCCTACTGTGCATTGAAGTCTCCCATGATAACATTTAAGTATTTTCTGGTGCCTTGGAGTAGGGAGTTCAATTCATCATAGAAGTTGTCTGTTTCTTCTTGGGTTGAGTGCGAAGTGGGAGCGTAGACTTAGATTATATCGAGTTTGTATTGCTTTGAAAGTTGTATGATGATGCTAGCTATTCAGTCAGAGATGGCTTTGAAGCCGGTTACATTGTCTTTGAGGTCCTTATTGATGAGAAAGCCTACTCCACTTTGTTTTACTTTCTCTTTTTCGTAGCAGTAAAGAAGATCTTCAGTTCAATTAGTATTTCTCCGAGTCCTCTTATCTCACTAATGCCTATAATGTCCCATTTGACGTTTTTGATTTGATGGTTGACAGTGTTCTGACGTTGTAGATGCTAAAGGTTAACATAGTTCTTTTGATAATGAATTTTGGACTGATAAACCGTCCGGAACAGGTGTTTTTTTTTCTATGAAGTATTTGGTTAGTCGCTTTTCGACCACATCAGCCCCACCCAAAGCAAGTTATATGGCTAGGCCTTTTGGGGCCAATGATCCAGCACAGAACGGATGTTCTCTTGGTAAAATATCAAGGAATTGTTAATAAAAACTCTGAATCCTCAGACCATCCTTGTTGGGTTGAAAGACATGGCGAGGTTTCTTAACAAAGTAACAAACAGTTGAGTCCTAGAAACTTTGAACTGCAACTGTTGTATGGAACCCCCCCCTTTAAGCCGATGCCCTAGTCTGACACAGATAAGTACTACTTAATCTTAATTTTGTTTTCAAATTGTATTTTAGTATATTTTACTAAGATTTGACTAAATTCTGTGGGTGACGATCTCTCTCTATCTCCCCCCCCCCTCTCTCACACCTAAAGGGATCGGCAAAAAGGCAACCTCTGGACTTTAAGTTGAAAACTCAAGAAAATAAAAGAGAGGTATGATCAAACATGTACTAACTTTTCAAGTACATGTATATACCTATAGGACCAATAAGGATATCACTCCCTGGAAAAAAAAAATCCTGCATAGTTTTTCTCTTTGGTGCTACAAACATCTATACCTACCCTCCAAGAATAGATTGGAAGGGTGCTAGGGGCCGGTGGAGCTCTAAGGCCATTTTGAACATCAGCAGTGACCAATCCACCAGACACCCTGCCAACACATGGCCTAGTCATATCACTTGCCTTGGGTGGAGGTTGATGCGCTCCAAAGGCAACTACCTTAACACTTCCCAGTCAGTACTATTCCATAAATTGTCCTGGCTAGCTATCTTCCTGAAAAGGTCAGCTGCTCGTGAGCCCTGGCTCCATCATCATCATCATCATCATCATCATCAGTCTTTTAGCGTCCGTCGTTGGACATAGACCTTCCCCAGGATTTGCCACACTTCCCTATCATGGGCGTCACTGAGCCAGTTTTCCAGTTCGTCCCTCCATCTAACACTTTGCCGGCCTCGGTTGCGTATATAGTCTAGGGGGATCCATGTTGTGAGTCGCGACGTCGATCGATTGTCTGCCATTCTTGCAACATGGCCAGCCCACCGCCATTTGAAATTTTTAATGGATTCTATGATGTTCCTAAGTCTTGTCTTTTCTCTCCTCGGATGTACTGTGCTGTCTTGTGGTCTCTCCATAGCATTATTCTTTCATGTGCACGTTGCATGGTTCTCAATTTTTGGGTCTGTCTCTTGGTTAGGTTCCATGTTTCAGCTCCACAAGTGACTATTGGGAGGATGCATTGGATATACACCCTTCTCTTTAGGATTAATGGGATCTTATTATTTTTGAAGGTTGAGCTTGCTCTGCCAAAGGCGCTCCACTCATCTTCTTATAGGAAAAGGGATGGGAACAGAACAACAACAACACACACACACAACCATTTTATCATAGGTTCATGCACATATTTTTTGACACACTATATCACTCTCAAAATTCTAACAGTGCAGAAAGGAAAAGGGAGTAATGTGGCCAATTATATATTTCACTGACTAAGGTGATTGCCTTAGGGCATCTGTACATTGGACTGTACCTAGAATTGCTAGCAAGTTTTCATTTCTAATTTCCAAGCTTTGAAAATATCATTGTAGCATTCCACTGTATGCTTGTATTGAAGTCCAAAATTGACTTGATGTTAAAAAGTAAGATTAAATTTGCTTACAAAAAAGACAGGGAAAGTTTTTTTGATTTTATCTTCCTTCAATATAAAATAAAAACAAAAAAATTACTAAACTATGCCGAAATTCTGTGTATATTGCAGCTTCTTTTTTTCCTATTTGCAAATTGATAAGGGGTAATTTTGACATTTTGAATATCATATACTGTTACACATCAAGATTTTTTGCAATACAATCTGCAGCACTATTGCCCTCCTTTCCACAAAATTTGATTGAAATCAATTGGGAACTTCTCGAGATATTGTGCTGTCTACATATCGGTATGAGGTGACAGTGGAAAATTCCTGGTTCTGCCCCAAAATGTAAGCACTTCTTCCTTAGTCCACGGCCCGCTTTTCCACAAATTTTATTATCTATTAAGGAAAAATGAAAAAAAACAAAAACATATGCACTTGAAAGGGTGCACGGTCTTGGAGGTATTCTTCCTCCCAACTCCCTAAAATATTGAAATATTGGAAGTCTTTCAAGTTGTTGACTGAATTCTATATAAAGGAACTGACAAAGGGGAAATTTTGAAATACTGTTTATAACATTATCATTCTAAGTTCAAATAACAGTAATAATAGTACATGACAATGTTATTTCATTTATTTATTTTCTTACCAAAATAATCATAATTAGAAAAAAAATATGTATAAATCCCGAATTAGCAAATATATCCTCTGGCTTGGCAAAATTTATCCTCTGGTTAGGAACCCCTGATCTTGAGCATTTGATTAAACTTGTAAAATTTCAAATTTTTCTTTCTTTTTTTTTTTTTTTTTTTTTTTTTTAAAGGCTTTAGCAGTTTTGAATACCTTGTGATTTCGGAATTATTCTAGAAAACTCTTATCACTTGACAAGAATTATTGAAAAAAAACAAGTACAAGAACAATTGAACAGTTGCGTATCCAAGCGCGAAGTGACAAATTAAAAAACACATGATAAAAGAAAAAAAAACTGTAAAATTTGAAATAAACTAAAAAAGTTTTTGGTTGAATAAAATTAGATTAAAGTTAATTAAATTTATCCGTTGTTTGCAATTGATGCAAAATGATATATTACCTTGCTATAATTTTTGGTCTGCCAAAAATAACTGAAAGTGATTGCCAAGTTTTACATTATAGTTACATTGAAGATAGAGCTCCCTAAGGAATTTTTTCATTGAATTTTTTAAAAGTACTTCGAGATATTTTTGAAATACATGTCCTGCAGACAAAAAAGAATAGACTTTTTTTTTCTTTATTATAGTGCTAGCTTCAAAATATAATGGCAACAGGCAGGTTTCACTGAGACTTGTGATGTCAAATAACAATTTCTACATCGTAACAAAGGGTACAGTTATTATTTGTAGTTGACATTACAAACCTGCTTGTTGCCATTATATTTTGTTCAGTACATCTGAACTAATGTTTGACTAATGGGTAGGATGGGGGTAGATAATTGATGAAAACCAACCTGAGTTTAATTCAAGTTTTATTACAATTCAAATCGTAAAATTTCATTTTAATCAAATGAATCAAATGAACTTGCGGTCCCTAACCAGAAGATAACCCAGGGGGTAATTTTGCTTATTCTGGATATATTTATATCTATCTTTCAAAAAAATAATTGAATATTTGAATAAGTAAAAGATTTGAATAATCTGTATATCATATATCATAAGTATCCACTTATTCATTTTATCTAAATCAAATAGGCTTTTTTGAAAATTCCCCATGTGTATATCTATAAAAACATGTCTGAATAATTTCATCGATCATTATAAAATTGGAATGCAAGGTTAATAATAAAATATACCTAAAAAAGTAATAAGATTAGTTTCATTCTAATTTATTCATTTAGTACAACATTTTGTTTTTTTAAGTAATCCATTTCTCTTTTGTTGGCAGATTAAAAACACTTGAATATCAGTAAATCTATTGTAATGTAAACAAAAAAAGATCATGCAGGGTTTGGATAGGATCACATTCATACATAGAATCTTTCAGGTATGGGGGATGTGTCCTTTTCAGCTAATCACAAAGGAGGAGTCCGTACTACAGAGCAGTGATACCAATTTACAGAGTCCCCTTAAATCTGTGACAGAAATATGTAGCGTAATATCATTAATTAATTTTAAAAAAACTTTATTTTATACCTTTTACTTAATCATTATAGTACTGAAAATGTCCACTGAATTATCTCCGCTCAGTAGTCACACCACAGAAATATCTTTGGACTGTTTAGTAGAGTGATGATCAAACTGATAATTCATTGAGAGATAAATTTCATTTTGAATTTTTCAAGTTTAAAAAAAAAATTTTATTAAAGTATAAAAAACAAAATTGTGTCTTTTACTTGTAAATGTAAACATTGGCTTAAAATTTTACCTCTTATTAATGAAAATCTCTTTCGTTGTTATTGACAAAACTTGGTCTTTTTCCTCTCCAGCGAAAACAAGAAAAAATTGAACAAATTTTTTCGAATGTTAATTACGTTTTTATGGTGGTGTTGATTATCGACATCATGAGCTCAGATATGAACTGATGCTGATATTGTCAAAATGTCAAATATCGACCTGACGATTAATTGGTAAACTACTAGTTTGAACCTTAAAATGTATTCTCAATTTCAAATTGTAACTTTAATGTAATCTGGTGTAACAAGTTTGAAAATTGAACATGCTTTCTCCAAATTCATTCCTGTCTTGTGTGCGCTTCACATTATTGTATTAAGGAATTGAAATCAATGTTCTTGACATCATTTTCTCAATTGTTCATTCAAAGACATCTTTGAAATATCGACATTTTATTGTTACAGGTGGCCCCTTTATAACGTTGGTGTTGGAGGCCAAGAAAGCCAATCGCATTATAACCAAGCCACGATAACTGTGAGCTTAGTATGGATAACATTCTCTGTAATGTTTGTTTTTGTTTTTTTTACATAATACCAGCAGAATAACTGCAATATATTAAAATGTATATCAAATTTCAGTTTTAAAAAACTACAGAAATTTTTATCTAATTCATTTTATTTTCACGGTTGGTTTGCTGGCATAGGTCAAATATATTTCTTGATGGGGTGGGATTGGAGTTGTCACTTGGATCACCAAATGGTGTAGCTCCTGTTTCACTCAGACTCAAAATGATAGAATGCAGAATTTCATTGTCTATAAGCTAAGATTATATATTAGTGGCATAAGAATAAAAAGTGAATAACTGCAATAGTGAGAGAAATATATAGCTATTTCTGTGGAGGATAATTGCAGATTTGTCATTCTGTACTGTTGAAAGCACCCTTGCATATTACTTCACTAACACTAGTGAGATGCTCTGACATACTGTATATCCCAAACTTAACGACTTTACAAAAGTATTTGAAGATCTACCACTCTTTGCGACTCATTTAATTCCTATCAGTAGATTCTCCATGACAACATTGCATTGGATCAAGTGTAATATTTGAATAGTTCTTTTAAATTGAATGTCCATCTTATATACTGGCATGTATAGTGTGGCTACAAATAATATCTACAATATGATTTTGTACATTTCTATTTCTACAAGGTAGGTATTTTGTTCTAGACATGGAAGGAAAAAATGTAGTACAAGCCTGTCATTATAAAACAACTCTGATGTGTTTTATCATTATTAATTTTTTCAGATGTTCTTTGTAGTTTACTTTTTTCTGAAAATATACAATGAATTCAGTATCCTAAACTCTAGAGAAACCTGCATACTCTTGAAATGTATGGAAAATAACACTTTTGTCAAAATTATGATTGACAAAACGAAGTCTCATTAAAGCATCTTTGAATGTTTTGTAGCCAATTGGTTATAGCATCCAGGCATAAACTGGGCTTCTTTCTGGTTAAGGGATGTGAGTTTGACTCTCCTATTTTTTCATTTCCTATCGCACTGTTTATTTGCTGCTATAGAAATGATGGCAAGAGTTGAAAAACGATAAAAACTAGTAAAAATTAAGATGGAGTTAAAACTAGTCAAAAATCAATGAAAATATTTTGTTAAAAAATCAAGTATGTTAAGGTGTTGATCTGTTATGTATTATTCCTTGCTATGTGTGTGTGTTTTTTTAAAAAATATTTTAAATCTTAGCCCTTGAAAATATTATTTGAATTATCTATCTACTTCTAATCTTGGAAAGAAGTATATTCAATTCTATTAAATTTACTGTAAATCTCTTATTTCAACTCTAAATAGAAAATATCTGATGTTTGGTTAAAATTCAATTTAAGCACTGTAAAAAGAGTTGATTTTTTTGAGCCGCAACAAAGGATCTTTAAATCTAAAATTTGAAAAAAATATTTTTAAATTACAAAATGCTTGTTCAGAATCTTTGACAGATATGATGAAAGCTCATTAAAAAAAAGTACAACCATACTTTAGTTTTCCTAGTAGATCCTATTTGATATAATTCCATTATTAATACCAGCATTGTTTTTTCTCTCATTTTAGATTTGCAAGATCTCTGCACAGCTTTGAAAAGGATGAGTTTGCTCAGATCCAACCTTTCCTTTCGACTCCTGGTGTGGTAACTCGATTACGAAGACAATCTTTGATTGTTGGTAAAAATATCCCTAATGTCTCATTCTCTGCCATAAACTCTTCTGTCAATATATCTGTAGCAAGGACAAGCAGTACATCTCAAACTAGTCATGTGAAAAGATTGTCATCCTCAAAGTTGGTAACTGCAACTAAATCAAAAACATCTACAGATTTAGATCCACCTCTCATTGCAAGAAAAATGAAAAGCTCTCAGAAAGAAAGTGAAACTGAATTTGTAACAACAAAAGCAGAAAAATCTTCAATGGTAAATGAAATAGTAGATGAAGATAAGACTGCCAATTTACTAGACACTGATGAAATAAATGCTATTATTGATAATCTCCAAACCAACCGTAAACGTAAATCAGATATTTTAATAGTAGATTCTGAAGAGAAAACTAAATTTATTAGACTTGGTATTCAATCTCCAGAAACAAATCCAAGTAAGAGGAGAAGCCCTAGAATAGCTAAAAGACAGAGCATGAGAAAAGCTAAAACTGATATGGAGGAAGAAACTGGTGTAAAAAGTTCTATAACAGTAACAGAAGAATGTAAAGAGGACTTTATAGGAGATACAGTGCAAAAAAAGACACCTAAGAGTAGCAAATCCTCAATAAAAAGGCAGAGTGCTAGGAAGGGGAAAGATGAGCTTAAAGTTAGTGCACGAAATGAAGAAAAAGAGTCATCTGCCAGGAAAAGAATACTAAGTAAAAGGCAAAGCACCAGGAACACTAATGTTCAATGGGAAAAGGGGGAAGACGCAGTGGTTGAAACAACCCCTAGGAAAGTTACACATGAAATTGGTGGAGTTGAAACAAGGGCTGAAACTGAAAAGGTATCTGAGAAAATGGAAAAATCTGATAGAATTGCAGTCACTTTAATGAATGATTTTCAGAGTACTGATGTGGAAGTAGGAAAGATTATGTATGAACAAGTAGAAGATCAGGAAAACACAAAAAAAGATCAATTGAAAGCAATAGCGGATGATGAAAAAGATATGGAGAGAGCAATGGTGAATCATGAAGAAAAAAATCGGGATAAAGCAATAATGGGTGATGAAAAAGATCAGGGGAAAGAAATTTTGGATGATGATCAATTGAAAGAAGAACAGGAAAAAGCAATCGTGGATGTTGAGAAGGAAGATCAGGAGGAAGCAATTTTGGATGATGAAAAAGATCGGGAGAAAGCAATTTTGGATGATGAAAAAGGAGATCTGGAAAAAGCAATTTTGGATGATGAAAAAGAAGATCAGGAGAAAGCAATTTTGGATGATGAAAAAGAAGATCAGGAGAAAGCAATTTTGGATGATGAAAAAGAAGATCAGGAGAAAGCAATTTTGGATGATGAAAAAGAAGATCAGGAGAAAGCAATTTTGGATGATGAAAAAGAAGATCAGGAGAAAGCAATTTTGGATGATGAAAAAGAAGATCAGGAGAAAGCAATTTTGGATGATGAAAAAGAAGATCAGGAGAAAGCAATTTTGCATGATGAAAAAGGAGATCAGGAGAAAGCAATTTTCGATGATGAAAAAGAAGATCAGGAGAAAGCAATTTTGGATGGTGAAAAAGAAGATCAGGAGAAAGCAATTTTGGATGATGAAAAAAAAGATCAGGAGAAAGCAATTTTGGGTGATGAAAAAGAAGATCAGGAGAAAGCAATTTTGGATGATGAAAAAGGAGATCAGGAGAAAGCAATTTTGGATGATGAAAAAGAAGATCAGGAGAAAGCAATTTTGGATGGTGAAAAAGAAGATCAGGAGAAAGCAATTTTGGATGATGAAAAAGAAGATCAGGAGAAAGCAATTTTGGATGATGAAAAAGGAGATCAGGAGAAAGCAATTTTGGATGATGAAAAAGAAGATCAGGAGAAAGCAATTTTGGATGATGAAAAAGAAGATCAGGAGAAAGCAATTTTGGATGATGAAAAAGAAGATCAGGAGAAAGCAATTTTGGATGATGAAAAAGAAGATCAGGAGAAAGCAATTTTGGATGATGAAAAAGAAGATCAGGAGAAAGCAATTTTGGATGATGAAAAAGAAGATCAGGAGAAAGCAATTTTGGATGATGAAAAAGGAGATCAGGAGAAAGCAATTTTCGATGATGAAAAAGAAGATCAGGAGAAAGCAATTTTGGATGGTGAAAAAGAAGATCAGGAGAAAGCAATTTTGGATGATGAAAAAAAAGATCAGGAGAAAGCAATTTTTGATGAAGAAAAAGAAGAGCAGAAGGATGCAATTTTGGATGATGAAAAAGATCAGGAGAAAGCAATTTTGGATGATGAAAAAGAAGAGCATAAGGAAGCAATTTTGGGTGATGAAAAAGAAGAGCAGAAGAAAGCAATTGTGGATGATGAAACAATTACAAGAAGAGTAACCAGACAGATGGCATCAAAAGAGGAGGCTGAAAAAGTTGTATTGGAACAAGTTAAAGTTGTTGCCGCAGAAAAACTCCTGCGGGGATATGAAAAAAGCCGTACACTCAAGAAGATCAAAGTTGCTCAATTTGATTTCCAAGATGCCATAGAACCTAAAGACACATTTCACTTGTCAAGGAAATTGGGAAAGACCAAGAAATGTATTCCACGTAGGAAATCTCAAAAAAACAGTTCTTCCTTTCATAAAATTTTTGAACCTGCCAAAACTGCCCAGAAAGAGATAACTTCTCTAAATGCTTCTGCAAAAGTTTCAAAAATTTCTCAGAGAAAACCAACACCTAGAAGAGGAGTAAGTTCAAAGAAGATTAATTATAAGGAAATTGTCACTGATGAAGATGAAATTATATCTTCTAAAAAGAAAAAGGCAACAGATGATGGTTTTTCAACTAAGACTGGCAATAAAAAAAAAAATCAGGAATCTGTTGCTGAATCATGCAAATCTGTGAATAGGTCTTCCGGTAGTTTGTTCATGAGATTGAGAAAAAAAACAATCCAACCTGAACTTCTATCAAAGGAGAGAAAATCAAGCAAATTAACCAATCAGAAAGTTGTGGTGACCACAGAAGTATCTACCAATGTAGTGAAACGAAAACTACCTTCTGAGAAGACCGGGCAGTTCTCTTCACCACTTTTATCTAGTACTCCTGATACTGCTAAGAAACCAAAAATGGATGTTCAAACATCTTTTGCAGGCGGACTACACAAGACATTCTCTAATTTGTCACCTTTTCCCTTCCACAAATCATCTGAGTATACTAGGACATCTGTAGCCTCTGCTTACAATCAGACTATTGAGGAATCTGTACTTCTACAGAAAGTGGAACATAGCGAGGTGAATAATGAAAGTGATGAAAACAAAATTGGGATTGAGGATGATGAAACAAAGATGAAAGTTGATGTAGATTGTATGTCTGATGAAGCAGGAGAATCCTCAATTCTGTTGCTTGAAAAGCAAATTCATAATGAATCTCAGGAGTCAAAAAGAGAACAAGGAATAGAGCAGAAAGCTCAAAAGGCTATTACTGATGATGATAGTTACATTTTGGATTCCATTGGTGTTGATACTGTTACAAAGAGCATTCACTATGAATCACAACAGTCAGAAACGGAAGATGAAACACACAATATGTCACAGGCTGACCCTGAGGAGATGCCAGAATATTTTTCACACGTGGTAGAAGAAAGTAAAGATTTGGTACAAGAGGCAGATGTAGCTGTTGCTGATAAAAATAAAGAAGAATACAACTCTCATCTCCCTGAAAAGGAAGACTTAATTGCTGTTACAAAGAGCATTCACTATGAATCACAACAGTCCGAAGCAGAAGATGAAATGCTCAACATGTCACAAGCTGGTCTAGAGGAGATGCCAGAAGATTTATCACATGAGTTAAAAGAGAGTAAAAGTGTGTTGCTAGAGGCAAAAGAAGCTGTTGCTGAAATGAATGAAGAATACAAGTCTCATCTGTCTGGAGAGGAAAACTTGATTGCTGTTACAAAGAGTATTCACTATGAATCACAACTGTCAGAAACAGAGGATGAAATGCTCAATCTGTCACAAACTGATCCAGATGAGATATCAGAAGATGTGTTGCAAGAGGCAGAAGTAGCTGTTGCTGATGTAAATGAAGAATACGAGTGTCATCTCCCTGGAGAGGGTGACTTAATTTTTGTTACAAAGAGCATTCACTATGAATCACAACAGTCAGAAACAGAAGATGAAATACAAAATATGTCTCAAGCTGATTCAGAGGAAATACCAGAAGATATGTCTCATGAAATAGGAGAGAATAAAGATGAGATGAATCAAAAGGTACATAATATGATAGAGCAGGACATTATGAATTATTATCACATGAAATTCCAGTATGAATCACAGCAGTCAGAGATTGAAGATTATTCTGATATTGTTGACAAGAAACTTCATTATGAATCACAGCAGTCAGAGATATCTGTATCAGAAGTAGTGGAAGATTTAAAAATATCTAAGAAGGAAGTGGAAGCAAAAGAAAAACTTGATGATTATGACATAGATGTTGATTATGATTCTTCATATTCTAATTATGGATTGAGATGTATCATCCTTTAAACATTTTTTGTTCAGTTTCATCATCACTGAAGTAACAGTAATATAACAGCAAACATGTCCAGGAGGAAAATAATGAAGTAATTTGTATTGTTCTCTGACATTTTATTTAGAGCATATTTTTAACTAAACCTTTTCAACTCTAGATTCCATGAACCACTTGATACTGTTGAACTCTTCTGTGAATAAAATAAAAATTAATAGAACTAACAGAATTAATTATGGAAAGTATACAAAAAAATAAAAGTGAGAAAGAGATAACTTTGATCAATATTTATCCCCCTTTATGATAACCTCCAAAAGTTTTAATATGAATTTAAGAGTTCATCTCACATAGAGCCTGGACAGTTTGTGTAGAGATTATTTCCCTTCCTCTTTCCGTTCTTGATTTTGTTATCCACAACATGGGTTTAAAGTTAAGAACTACCCCATATAAATATTTTGCCATTCAATCTGGATTTTTATTATCACATACATGGTTCATGTTTATGTAGATAGCATTCAAAATATTCAAGTTGTTTGAGTGTATGAAGTTTTTAAACTGATAAAGCAATTTTTTATTGTGAAATGTCTTCACAGTCTTCTATTTTTATTTTTTATTTTTTTATAACAATGCCCAAATGTATATCACCACCACCACCACCACCACTATCACCACTTCTCTTACTCCATTTTATCACTCCTCAATCCTTTTCACTTCTTAAATCATCTCTGCCACTGCCAGGCTTTTTGCTTTATAGGCTTTTCTCTTGCTTGTTGGACTACTTCTATTTCAGGACCCCAGCATGAAGACATGTTAGGATTGGTGGGCTATGATGGTGTTCTGAAGTCTGGAAATCTGCAAGTATAATCAATCCAGCCACTCAAGAAAGTCTTGTCATGATCTTTTTTTGTTGTGTCATTGTTTTTGCATTTGTTGCATCAATTATCTACAAGCAAGGACTAGAAAGATAGTTACAATTGAAGGAATCATCAACACTTTTCATTCAGATGTAAATATGTTAATTGCCAGAGAATATCAATAGTATGTTGATGAATGTGGTTTCATTTCTACAATCAGCTTCTATTCTATAAGCTTCTTGCAAAATGAAATATATTTCTTTGATAAATAAGCAATTTTGAAAATCCTAGAAATAAGAAAATATAAACTGTTATACTCAATTTGCTTGCTCGCTATCAGATATCAATTTATTTCAATTAGAAATAACAAAAAATGTTTTAATCAATTAAGGCGGCTTGAGAAAAAAATATCCATTCTTGCATAATAGATATTCCATTAATTATGAAAAAGAAAAGAAAACATTTGATCTGATTTTGAAATCACAACTTGTAATGTTCTATGATACAACATTCATGAAGTTTCAGCTTGCTAAATTTTACTATTTCAAAATAGTTATCCAAAAAAGTCTTCTTTTTGCAATGTAGTACAAACTGGAAAAGGATGCAAAACTAAGTCCTGGTTTATATTCAAATAAACAAATAATATTTAGTTTGAAAAAAAAAATGAGATGAGATGTTAATAGTATCCAATAATTATCAAGAGGTTTGAACTGAGCCTTCTTTTTTGTACAGAAAAGTATCTTATGTACTCTTCATATTGTTCGTGTGCGTGTGACCAAAATGATTTAGAGTGCTGCTTTGACAACCCTTACCATCCTTTTCATCCTTTTTCTCCTCCCTCCCCACCTATTCTTGCAACGTTAGTAACAAAGAGAAGTATGGAAGAGGGTGCTTGTGCTTAATTGAGAGTTAAAAGAACTCAACCTTCAGTCATTCATTACACCTGCCTCATGCTGAACCTTGAAAATTGAGTTATTGTAGTTACAAACTAGAGGAATATACATAGCCTGAGTACTCAATGAGAATAATGACAAATATATTAGTTTCATTCGCCTTTACATGTTGTAATATACGTAAGTGATGAAGATTAGTGCATAAAAACATTGTACAAGACATAAAGAGTAAGCTGGTCAATCTGCTCATTCTTCACTTAGTCATTGTGTGGTAGTCACAATACTGAATGGCATGGAAAGTATCTGTTTATGTATGCCCAGTAAAGTGCCCTCTGATTCAATATTGACAACCAGATCTCAAGTATTGAAATTGGCTGAATATTGTCAAAACAGGTAATAAATTAATTTCTAAAATTTTTTTCATGAAATATCTACTGAAACACAAACTCAAAGTTGTAGACAAAAACATAATATTGATATCTAAAAGCATCGTATGAAAGAAACTTTCCAGTACGATCTACTCTTGGTGAACATTTCTTAGTGCTGTGTCCATAACAATGACCTCTGTCACATAAAAGTAAGAATATTGATTGTTGAAATATCTTACTTTCACCAATTGAGGCAATGGACTCTTCCACTGAAAAAAGTTATTTTATTTTCTATGAAAATCATGAGATAAAATGGTTGAAATAGGTTCTGCTTTCTGAAATTTCATTTGTGTCACTTTTTGGTTATTTTTGATTGAAGAAATTAGAGTTCAAATTTTATTTTACAATAAGCAATTAGTAAAACAGTGCAAATACTGTCATTTCAATCAACTTTCTGATGGATCACTTTATATCCCAGAAACAAACGTGCATGAATATATTTATGTGGAGACATATACATTTTTATATATATATATATATATATATATATATATATATATATATATAAAAATGTATATATATATATATATATATATATATATATATATATATATATATTACTTGTAAACAGATATATGTATATATAAGTATGTATATATGCCCACGTGAATTATATTGACATGTATATGCATACTTATATACAATTAAACTGTACGTACAGGTATGTGTCCAAGACTATGTATAATACTTATACATTTCTACTTATAAATACTTACAGTGATTTATATGCATAGATATATGCAATTTTTCATATTTATATATATAAACGTACATACAGATATATGAATATATATATATATATATATATATATATATATATATATATATATACATATATATATATGTGTGTGTGTGTGTACTTATATTCTTGGAACTTACGTACGTGAAAATCAATATATATTGTTACATGGATATATAAATACAAATTCATACATATATGGATTATTAATATATATATGTATAAAAATATATAAATATATACATGTGTCTATATGTTTATATATATGTATATATATGTGTGTATGTATATATATATATATAGATATGTATAGATATGTAGATATAAATATGTATGTATATATATGTGCGTATATATATGAGTATATGTATGTATGTATAGGTGTGTATGTGTATGTATATATGTGTGTGTATATATATATGTGCGTATGTATATATATATGTGTGTGTGTCTATATATATGTGTATATATATGTGTGTTCATTTA